>SEYY01005706.1:25000-32500 GCA_009176605.1 Armadillidium nasatum
ACATCATCATCTGAACCAAATCTCACTCCCAGGAGACTCTCCATCAACTTTGGAAATAAGTGAAAATCACTGGTTGCCAGATCAATAATGTATGGTGGGTGATCAATGACATCGAAGTTCAATCGTTCATGCTTGTTAAGCGTCTGGGCACTGCAATGTGGTCGAGCATTGTCATGATGCAGGAGGGAAATGGTACTGTTTGGTCTTATTAGATTGATTTGTCTCTTCAAATTCTTGAGAGCTTCACAATAACAATCGGAGTTTACAGTCGTACCCTTCAGCAGATATTTTAAATAGACGAGGTCCTCCACATCCCAGAATGCTGTCAACATGAAGTTTACCAGCTGAGGGTTGAGTCTTAAACTTTCGTACGCCAGGTGAGCTTTGGTGTCTGAATTCCATAGAGGCTCATTTTCCTTCTGGATCATAGTGTTGGATCCACGTTTTGTCACCCGTTACGATGTTTTGAAGAAATTGATCGCACCTCTTGACGATAAAGGATTGGAATTTAATTAGGAATATCTACTCGTTGTTTCCTTATATTTTGGCACCCAAGTGACCCAACGCGCAAAAAATTTTCGATACTTTAAATCTGCAATTATTGCTTAAATACCGCTCTTTCAAAATTGTTATCATGGAAACAATTTCAGACTATTTACTTCGTCGATTTTTCCGAATAATATCATCAACGAGAGTATGATGTTGGACAGGTGGTTACTGTAATGGGACGGCGATTTCTCGGAGCATCATGAATCGACATTTCACATTTATTGGAAATAGTTGCTTTACGAGCCCATCGACGAACGTTGCGAACATCCATAGTGTCCGTTCCATTCACCTCTAGCAAACGACGATGAAATTCAGTCGCTTTCTATACACCTTCGGCATACAAAGATTCAATCACAGCATATTGCTTCAACAAAGTATCACTATTAGCTTTCATTTTTCTATCACTGAACAACAATGAAACCAAATAACTATACCGTTTGCATGTTAATCTATTCTACAAGTTTCAATCTTTCGAACTCAAATCTGAATATGTTTATACATTTTTCTTTGCTTACCAACTCATCAACAGGAATTATTTTTCATCCCGACCCTCTATAAATTAATTTTTCAATTTCGATCCTATTAAATTTTAATTTATGACACCCATTACACCATTCAAATAATGCTCATAAATTTATTTTATTAAAGTTCACATTTAATATCCATTGTTCTATTCGAGGAGGAGAAACTTTCTACCTAATTTTTACCTTGGATCCGCTTGAGAGATCGAACCAACACATTAAAACATGAGAGTCAATCACACTACCTGTATGCCACATGCATTGTCAAATATATTACGTACAGTCGTGAACAGAAGTTCGTTCCTATTAAGCTGGAAATAAATATTTATATAAAAGGGATCATTTCAGATTCAGCCAATCACAGTTCAATTAAGCACCTCTCAATGTTTTTATTTTCTTTTTATTCAAAAAAGAGCTTTTATGACATGATTTCCATTTTATATAAATATTTATTTCTAGCCTAATAGAACGAACTTCTGTTCACGACTGTCTATTAATAAAATTTTATTTTATTTATTGTTCTTTAAAATATTTGGATGTTTTCTTTTTTATATATTAGTCTCTCACTATTAAGAAAAAGTTTTGATTTTTTTATTTCTTTTTAAAAATTTAAAGTTAATTTAATTTATTACATTTTTAAAATATTCTTTAGCAGTTTTTAAAATAGTTTCCCGCTATTATTAATAAAAAAAATTGGTTTTGTGTTTTTAGTGAGATTTTAATGTTTATTTATTTTACTGTTATTTATTAATATTTTTCATATTTTTATTTTATGATTTATTCTCAAACTATTAATAAAAAAAATTATTTTGTTATTTAATTACTTTTAATTAATTAATTTTTTATTATATTTTTAATATTAAAAAAAAAAAAAAAAAATTTTTTTTTTTTTTTTTTTTTAATTTTCCAAAAAATAATTTTTTTTTTTTTTTTTTTTATTTTATTTTATTATATTTTTAATATTTTTTTATTTATTTTTTTTTTTTTAAAAATTAGTTTCCCACTAGTAATAAAAACACTTTTCTTATTTTTTTTATAATACTTCAAAGAATTTTTTTTTTAAATTGTTCACCTACATTATTTCTATTTTCCTACAGATTTCAAGTTCTTATTTTCTTTTCCAAGTAATTTGAAAATACTCGTCTAATTTCCAAGTATAGCTTAGGGAACACCTCTTTGGTATTTTAAAGCTTATAACCTCACCTCAATGAGCTCAGATTTTAAGTGTCAGAATTCTGATTTGATCTATAAATTCTACAGATTTATTTACAGATTATCTGGAATTTTTCTCTCAGATTTTCAAAAAATTTTTAAGATCTTTTTTCATTACTTTTATTGCTGGCTGAAATCTCTGCAATTAAGAACTAACCTTTCTTCACCTGAAATAAAGCTGTATGCTATATATATATATATATATATATATATATATATATATATATATATATATATATATATATATATATATATATATATATATATGTTATTTATATATATAACTATTTACAAATAAAATTAAATTCGTAAAGCAATATGAATATATTGTCCTGAATCCTTTACCACGAAATCGAGAGACTCGTTTGGGACTTTGATGTTAAAAGAAGAGATGATAAGAATGATGAAAACACACACATATAAACATTCATACATACATACATACACACATACAAACGGACATACATACACATACACGTACGCTCGCACGAACGCGCTACATGCTCAGTTTGAGAAAGAAGAAGAAAAAAGAGAAAGTGAGGTTGAAAAACGGAAGAAAGAGAATAAAGATAGATAGAAAAGTAAAAATGGGGAAGAAAAATTGGAATTTAAGATTAAAGAAGACGAAAAAGAAGGAAAAAGAGAAGAAAGAGAAAAAAGAAGAAGAAGAAGAAGAAGAAGAAGAAGAAGAAGAAGAAGAAGAAGAAGAAGAAGAAGAAGAAGAAGAAGAAGAGAAAGGAAAAAGAAAACTCAAAAGGAAAATAGAAAGAAAACTAAAAATAAAAATGAAAATGGGCAAAAATAAAAAAATATAAAATTAAAATCCTCAAAAAAATTATTTTTCCCCCAGAAATTTACACTAAATTTATTGAAATGTACTGAATAACTTAATTCTTTTTCCGAAAATGTAAAATCTTACATATTTCTTCCATAACTTAAGAACTATTACGATGTTGAAGATGCTGTAATAACAAATTTATAGTACTTCTTTCAAAATGTTTTAAAAATATATTGTATTTCTCTCAAAAGTGTTTTAAAACTATTGTGTTACTTTCAAAATGTTTTGAAACTATACAAATGTAGATCTCAAAGAGGTATTAAAACCATATAATGTTTCTTTCAAAATGTTTTGAAACTATACAAATGTAGATCTCAAAGAGGTATTAAAACCATATAATGTTTCTTTCAAAATGTTTTAAAACTAGTTTTTCTTTTAATTTTACAAATAAAAAAAATGTCAAAAGTTAGAAATTAATTTTTAGAGATGATTGATGACTAATTTATTCAACAAGAAATATTACCACTTTTGTGAAAAGCTTAAATCAAATCTTCTAAAGGAGACATGTTCAAAATTTTGGTTGGTTTCTAAAAATCCACCAACCTAACCGTAACTATACCTAACACTAAATTAACCTAACCTAACATGGAAAGCTAACCATAATTATTTTGATAAAAATAACTTCGATAGAGATTTTCTATTCCCCTTATTCAAATTAGTATTTCTTCTTCAAGTAAATGATATAAGCCTACATGAAGCCCACCTTTATTGGTGACGAATCGTTTTTTGTTTCAAATAAAAAAAAAATTAAAAATAACAATAAATATAAAAATAAAAATACATTGTTAAGAAATTTGCAAAATATCAAGATCCGCTTAATGCTTTAATATGATTTTCTTTCATGTCTAAAACCTACAAGAAGCCCACCAATATAGGAAAACCTCAATATTAATAAAATTTATAAAACACAAATGATGCATTTATATATATAAAAAAAAAATTATAAACATAATTTTAACTTAGACTTTTAAGCAATAAACTTTTGCACTTCAAATACCTCATAAAGCAGGTGAAAGTTGTGTAAAAATATTCTAACCAATTAAAACGGTACAAATGTGTTTAATAATAGTCTTAATTAAATATAAATGGAAAATTTTTTAATGATGGAATCAGTTACAATGATGAAAAATCATTAATGATTAAATCCTAAATATAAAAAAATTGGAATATCTTTTCAATCATTTTTATTGGAATTTATATATATATATATATATATATATATATATATATATATAATATATATATATATATATATATATATATATATATATATATATATATATATATATATATATATAATATATATATATATATATATATATATATATATATATATATATATATAAAGGTTGATATGGTAACAGGCATCAAAGGTTTGATTTTTGGTTGTCATGGCAACCATGGTCCTCGATGTCAATTTCTTATTAAAAGGACATAAAATCTCTCAATAAAATTTGTCATCGAAAATTTCTTTTAAGTTTTTTTTCATTTTTTTTTTTTCGTTTTTTTTTTATTCATATTTTAAAATTTTATTTTTTTTAGTTCTTATTTGAAATTTAATACTTGATATTTTAGTTTATTTTATATTTTTATTTAAATAAATTAATGTTTTCTTTATCTTTTCTTTTTTTTAAATTTTTTTTTTAATTAATTAGATAATTATTCTGTAGCAACTTTCAATTACATTTATGTACATAGAACAAGCAATGGATAGCGAATAAACCTTTATATATATATATATTATATATATATATATAATATATATATATATATATATAGTATATATATATATATATATATATATATATATATATATATATATATATATATATAATATATATATAATAATATATATATATATATATATATATATATATATATATATATATATATATATATATATATATATATATATATATATATATATATATATATATATATATATATATATATATATATATATATATATATATATATATATATATATAATATTGTGTTGTGTGTGTGTGTGTGTGTGAGAGAGAGAGAGAGAGAGAGAGAGAGAGAGAGAGAGAGAGAGAGAGAGAGAGAGAGAGAGAGAGATAATATGTTTGCATGTGCATATCAGTAGGTGTGTGCATAATTTTCCACAATAAATGCATGTAAGTGTACGTGTCACCAGAATATCGCTCGTGCGTGTGAGTGTTCATGTCTTTACCTCAATTTTTAGCTTGAAATCTAATTTGCAACACTTTGTAAAAACAACCTCCTGAATATTAATTAATGAAATAACTTTAGTCGTAAAATTTTTTTTCTGTAATAACTTCATCTTCTCTTCGAAAATTATAAATAAAATACAAATTTTCAAAAAAATATTCCGTTTTCTTTGGTTAATTTCACAGAAAATGGAACCATTTTAAAGGGAAACTTAGCAAAGTATATATATATATATATATATATATATATATATATATATATATATATATATATATATATATATATATATATATATATATATATATATATATATATATATAGGTAAGGTGTAGATGTTTCTGATTTCGATTGTCCGAAATATCGATAATCGAAAATATCGGAGAGGCCTAACGTAAATAAACAAGAACTTTGCCGAGAATTAGAGGTCTACGGCCCTATTACATTAGACATATATTATTATACTTACTTTTCTAGCAGAACCTAATTCGACTTATCATAACCTGAACTACCGAAAATTGCCGTAAAAAGAGGCCTAACCTACACAAGAATTTGCCGTAAAAGAGACCTAACGTACACAAGAACGTTTGCACGACATAGTAGCCTAGGGCTAATTATAGGTATAAAAATATCGATTAAAATAAAATATCGACATAAAAAAATATCGATATAAAAAATATCGAAAGTCAGAAATAATCTACACCTAAGCCATATATAAATATATATATATATATATATATATATATATATATATATATATATATGCATGTATCTTTGTATGTGTGTGTGGAGGTAGCGTCATATCTCAATAGCTTATTAATAATTATAGAGCGCTTAAGCTTCTGAAGTGATATTAGAAAAATATATAATGTATCTACATAGGCATTAAAAGATTGAAATATCTAAACACTATGTTGTACTGAATATTTCTCTCTGATCCGAGTTATTCCGAATCCCAGTGTAAAATGCGACAACCTACTACCAACAAAACCTTAATTGACACTGCTGAAGCTTCCGAATGTGATGCATATTAAAATAAACTACTTATCACATTATAAATATGTATCCTAAAGTATGTGCAATAGATAGTAAAAGTGTAAAATATATTGTATATTGTGTAAAGTAGGTCAGATGGATAGAGAGGTTCACAGACAAAACGGAGATAAACCCTTTTACATTTGAGTTTAAATTCGAACTTCAACGACTTTTTTCAAGTTATTTTCTAAGGAAAGTCACACCCTAATATGCTTACGTCACAAACCTATAGCCATAGTATTACTCTTCTTCAAGCACCCGAACTGTAAACAAGTTTTTGATTGGTTAATAGGAATTACATGCTTGTCAACTCTTTTCTAATTGGGATAATAGTCTCGTTCTATTTTAAACTTATGTTTCCACGACGTTAATTAAGCTGTTTTTTTTTTTAACATAACGTTTTTTTTCTGAAAAACATTTTATCAAGAAAGTAAATAAAGATAAATATAAAAATATTTGTGGCTATGAAAATAACTTTTTTGTTATTTACGAAGCCATTTTATAATTATTTTACTTTTTTTTTGCGGCCATAATATGGATTCTTGATTGTCCTAAATTTATGGCATTGATTTCAATTACTATAATTTTAATTATATGTTTACTATGATACTATTTTAAAATTTGTTTTGCTCCTTTTAAATTACTTTGACTTTGTTATATGATCTAACTCAATCAATTATAAACTCTGGAATCTATTCCTAAGCCTTCGAATTGTTGCGTCACCCACTCTCTCTATACTATGACAATAGTACAATGGACACTGCTTTTCCATGACCTCGTTCGCGAACACGTTCGCATTTTCGATCTCGTTCGCGAACACGTTCGAGTTTCCGGTTCTCGTTCGCGAACACGTTTGCGTTTTCGATCTCGTTCGCGAACACGTTCTCGTTTTCTGTCTCATTTGCGAACACGTTCGCGTTTCCCATTTCGTTAGCGAACTCGTTCGCATTCGCTATCTCGTCCTCGTCCGAACCTTCTGATAACATACCACCACCATTGAGGAGATTTTCTTGTGACTCATCTATCTTTACAGTCTCATTTTTTTAGTGAATAACTCCCTGAACTCCAAAAAATTAGTTGTTATAATTTTGAAAACTTACTGATAAATTTTTATTATTATTATTATTATTATTATTATTATTATTATTATTA
>SEYY01005706.1:45000-52500 GCA_009176605.1 Armadillidium nasatum
ATCTATCTATCTGCCTATATGCCTGTCAATCTATTTATCTATCTATCTATCTATCTATCTATCTATCTATCTATCTATCTATCTATCTATCTATCTATCTATCTATCTATCTATCTATCTATCTATCTATCTATCTATCTATCTATCTATCTATCTATCTATCTATCTATCTATCTATCTATCTATCTATATTCCTGTCTATCTATCTATCTATCTATCTATTTATCTATATCTATCTATCTATCTATCTATCTATCTATCTATCTATCTATCTATCTATCTATCTATCTATCTATCTATCTATCTATCTATTTATCTATCTTTTAGAGACGCGCACTGTTTCCGGAGGAGTAAGCAACAAAACATGGTTGGGCAAATTTTGTCCAGGGACAAAAGCAAAGTAATTAGCTGTACACAGTAAATTATATATAATATATATATATATATATATATATATATATATATATATATATATATATATATATATATATATATATATATATATATATATATATATATATATATATATATATATATATTATATATATGTGTGTGTGTGTGTGTGTGCGTGCGTGTGTGTGTGTGTGTGTGTGTGTGTTTAGAAAGATTTATATAGGAAAATATTTTCATGTACACATTGTTCACTGCAAAAATTGTCCTAACGAATCGTTGGGACAAGTGGCAAAAATGTCACAGTTAAATTTTCAATAGAGGAAAGACATGTTAAGCATAAGAAAGTCGCTTCACCGATTCAATTTTTAATAAGAAAATAACTGAAAAAATTTGTTGTTGCTTCTTTTGCACTTGTCCCAACGATTCGTTAGGACAGTTTTTGAAGTGTTCCAAAGATGTGCACAGCAAAACACCTTATTGCGCGCATTATTTCCAGAAATATAAACAATAATATAGTGTTTTGGAAAATGTTTTCAGAGGTATACAGAACAAAACATTGGTTTGTACATTTTTTTCCAAAGATGTACCCAACAAAACATAAAATCTCTGAACCTATAAATTTGAAATGTCTCTCTCTCTCTTCTCTCTCTCTTCTCTCTCTTCTTTCTCTCTCTCTTCTCTGTCTCTCTCTTCTCTGTTTCTCTTCTCTATCTTTTCTAGATCTCTCTCTCTCTTCTCTATCTCTCTATTCTCTCTCTCTTCTCTGTCTCTCTCTCTTCTCTCTATCTTCTTTCTCTCTCTTCTCTCTCTCTGTCTTCTCTGTCTCTCTATTCTCTCTCTCTTCTCTGTCTCGCTCTTCTCTCCCTCTTCTAGATCTCTCTCTCTCACTCTCCCTCTCTTACTCTCTGTCTCTCTCTCTGTCTCTCTCTCTCTCTCTCTCTCTCTCTCTCTCTCTCTCTCTCTCTCTCTCTCTCTCTCTCTCTCTCTCTCTCTTACATAACCTAAATCTAACCTGGAATGACTCAATTTCGTTACTAACTTCTTTGATTCCAAAGAAGTTAACAACAAAATACTTTGCTGAATAACATTGTTTCCAAAGATACGAAGGACAAAAACACTGTTTAATATATTGTTTCTCGAGATATACACAGAATAGACTTTCTTATTCACATTGTTTCCAGAGATGTAAGAAATTAAATACTGTTGTACATATATTGTTTCCAGAGATACACAAAGCAAAACACTGTTTTGTACATTGTTTCCAGAGATGTACACAGAAAAAAACGCTTTTAATTGTGCACATTGTTTTCAGAGATATACACGGCAAAACACTTTTAATTGTGAACTTTGTTTCCAGAGATTACACGCAAAACACTTTTTATTTTGTACATTGTTTCCAGAAATGTACACAAAACAAAACACTGTTTTTACATTGCTTCCAGAGATGTAAACATCAAAACACTTCTTATTGTGTACATTATTTCCAGAAATGTACACAGAACAAAACACTCTTTTGTATAAGGTTTCCAGATGTGTGCACAACAAAACACTTTTTAATTGTTTACATTGTTTCCAAAGATGTACACAACAAAACCCATTTTATTGCATACATTGTTTCCAGAGATATACTCTCACACAGTAAAACATTTTTTATTGTGTACATTGTTTCCAGATATCAATGCATTTTAAGACTTGTTTAATTTACACTTTGTTTCCAGAGATGATACTTCCGTACGCAAAATTCCTGATGTCTTCGTACGCATAATCCCTGATGTTTTCGTGCACATAATCAATGATGTTTTCGTACACATAATTCCTGATATTATCGAATACATAATTCCTGATGTCTTCGTGCACATAGTTCCTGATGTTTTCGTACACATAAATTTCATGATGTTTTCGTGCACATAATTCTTGATGTCTTCGTACACAAAATTCCTGATTTCTTCGTACACATAATTCCTGATGTTTTCGTATACATAATTCCTGATGTTTTCGTACACCTAATTCCTGATCTTTTCGTGCACATAATTCCTGATCTTTTCGTGCACATAATTCCTGATGTTTTCGTGCACATAATTCCTTATGTTTTCGTACACATAATTCCTTATGTTTTCGTACACATAATTCCTGATCTTTTCGTGTACATAATTCCTGATGTTTTCATACACATAATTCCTTATATACATAATTCCTGATTTTTTCGTGCAAATAATTCCTGATGTTTTCGTGCATATAATCACTGATGTTTTCGTGCACATAATTCAAAATGTTTACGTACACATAATTCTTTATGTTTTCTTACACATAATTCCTGATGTTTTCGTATTCATAATTCCTTATGTTTTTCGTACTCATAATTAATGATGTTTTCGTGCACATAATCCATGATGTTTTCTTACACATAATTCCTTATATTTTCGCGCAAATAATTCCAGACGTTTTCATACACATAATTCCTAATTTCGTACTCATAATTCCCATATTATTATTACTGATGTTTTCGTTCACATAATTCGTGATGTTTTCGTACACATAATCCCTGATGTTTTCGTACACATAATCCCTGATGTTTTCGTGCACATAATTCCTTATGTTTTCGTACACATAATTCCTGATCTTTTCGTGCACATAATTCCTGATGTTTTCGTGCACATAATTCCTGATGTTTTCGTGCACATAATTCCTTATATTTTCGCATAAATAATTCCTGACGTTTTCATACACATAATTCCTTATATTTTCGCATAAATAATTCCTGACGTTTTCATACACATAATTCCTTATGTTTTCGTGTTCATAATTCCTGATGTTTTCATACAAATAATTCCTTATATACATAATTCCTGATTTTTTCGTGCAAGTAATTCCTGATGTTTCCGTACAAATAATTCCTTATGTTTTCTTACACATAATTCCTGATGTTTTCGTGCACATAATTCCTTATGTTTTCGTACACATAATTCCTGATCTTTTCGTGCACATAATCCCTGATGTTTTCGTACACATAATTCCTGATGTTTTCGTGCACATAATCCCTGATGTTTTCGTGCACATAATTCCTTATGTTTTCGTACACATAATTTCATGGATATGTCAACTTTTGTTTTCTGTTAAGTTACTAAATCACTTGTTTAAGTGAATTGCTTTGAGACATAAAACGAATTTACGACTTCCAGTCTTTAATAAATTTCTTTAAAAAAATTCTTATTTTCTATTGTTATTGTTGTTGTTGTTTTTGTTGTTGTTTGTTGTTGTTGTTGTTTTGTTGTTGTTTGTTGTTGTTGTTTTAATTGTTGTTGTTGTTGTTGTTGTCGTTCTTGCTACTGATCCTTTTTCTGTTGTTTGTTGTTCTTGTTGCTATTCCTTTTGCTCTTGTTGTCACTTTCGTTGCTGTTTTTGTCCTTGTTATTGATGTTTTTATTGTTGTTTATCGTTGTTATTGTTGTTTTTGTTGTTGCTGTTGTTGTTATTGTTGTTTTCGTTGTCGTTGTTGTTGTTATTGTTGTTGTTGTAATTGCTGTTTTTGTTGCTTTTTTTGTTGCTGTTTCTGCTGCTGTTGTTGTGTCTCGTGCTGTCGCTGCTGTTGTTGCTGTTTGTTGTTCTTGTTTGCTGTTTCTGTTGTTGTTATAGTTGTTGTTGCTGTTGTTGTTGTCGTTGTTGCTCCTGTTGTTGTAGTTGTTTTTGCTGTTGCTGTTGTTTTCGTTTTCGCTGTTGTTATTGTTGTTGTTGTTATTGTTATTGTTATTGTTTTCGTTGTTGTTGTTTTTGTTGTTATTGTTGTTGTTGTTTTTGTTGCTGTTGCTGTTTTGTTTTTTCTCTGTTGCTGTTTCTGTAAACATTGATCTTGATGTTGTTGTTTTTTATTGCTCTTTCTTTATATTTATCTTTATGTTAATTGTTATTGTTTTTGATTCTGTTGTTAATGTTGATTTTATTATTATTATTATTATTATTATTTTTGTTATTATTATTATTATTATATTATTATTATTATTATATTATTATTATTATATTATTATTATTTATTATTATTATTTATTATTTTATTATTATTATTATTATTATATTATTTTATTATTATTATTATTATTATTATTATTATTATTATTATTATTATTATTATTATTATTATTATTATTATTATTATTATTATTATTATTATTTATTATATTATTATTATTATTATTATTATATTATTATTATTATTATTATTATTATTATTATTATTATTATTATTTCATTATATTATTATTATTATTATTATTATTATTATTATTATTATTATTATTATTATTATTATTATTATTATTATTATTATTATTATTATTATTATTATTATTATTATTTTATTATTATTATTATTATTATTATTATTATTATTATTATTATTATTATTATTTTATCATATGGTGTCATTATTATCATCTATATCTGTAATCTTTATTCATTTTTCCAGTTACAAATTACACATACAAGAATCATATACTTTATATGTTAAATACATTAGGAAAATGGGCTTCTTGGGGGAAGAATTCGTCCTTTTAAACCCAATAAATTGATACAAAATTAATATCAATCATTATTAAAATGAAATTTATAACTAAGAAAAAAAAACAAAACATTTTTTTTTTTTTTTTTTTTTTTTTTTTTTTTTTTTTTAAAATTTTTAAAGATAATAATGAAAATAACAATTAAAATGATGACTAACAATAATAACATTAAAATATCTGGAAGCTAATAGTTTTACAATAATGAAAATAGCAAAATAATAGGAACAATATAATAATAATAATAATAATAATAATAATAATAATAATAATAATAATAATAATAATAATAATAATAATAATAATATAATAATAATAATAAAATATAATATTAATAATAATAATAATTACTAATAATATATAATTATTATAATAATAATAATATTAATAATAAATAATAATAAAAATATTAATAGTAAAGATATGGTTTTATTCGTAAAATAATGGTAGTAAACAAAATAGCTAAAATTATATCTAGGAGTTGTACTAAGTAGTAATAATAATGATTATAACAATAAAACATTATTATTATTATTATTATTATTATTATTATTATTATTATTATTATTATTATTATTATTATTATTATTATTATTATTATTATTATTTTATATTACATTAATTATTATGTTTTATTATTTGAGCGGCTCCGTAGTCAGTCGATCGAGCACTCGTTGATTGCAAGCGAGAGTCCAGGGTTCGAGGCCTGGTCGGAGCGGGAAATATGAGCTGTTTCTCCTTGCGCTTAGCTCCGAATGACTCAGTCAAAACGAGTACATCAGTGTAGTGCTCTCCACGATGGGAATAATCTCCGGCAGCGAGGCCTGGGCCCAGCAGCAGCGGTCCAACCAAGATCCTCGAAGACCCACCGAAAGATGATTATTTTGATGAGAAGTTTTTATATTATTATATTATTATTAGATTATTATTATTATTTTTTTTTTTTTATTATTATTATTATATCATCTTTCCACTCATTAATCTTTTTTACCTTTACCACATTTCACTTAAATCTTCTTTTCACATTAATCTTTCTTACCCTTAGCACATTACAATTTAAATTTCTTTTCGCACATTAATCTTTCTTACCCTTCCCACAATTCACTTTAATCTTCTTTTCTCATTAATCTTTTCTACCTTTCCCACATTTCATTTTAATCTTCTTTTCACTCATTAATCTTTCTTACCTTTCCCACATTTCACTTTAATCTTCTTTTCACATTAATCTTTTTTATCTTTCCCCCATTTCACTTTAATTTTCCTTTCACTCTGTAGTACAATTATTTTATAGTTATATACATTGTGATTTAGAGTTTCACAAGTATTGGGGTTAATGTGAGTTGAGATAATAGTTGTGAAAATATTTTAACATACAATAATTAAACTGCCTTCTATCTGTGTGATTTATTATCCTTTCTAAGGAACTACAAATGTTCGGGGCAATAAATGCAAGAACAGCAAAAGCTATCCTGGTGAGAAAGGTCTAGAACTACAAGAGCAAGAAGAAGGCCGAGAGCAGCAGAATCAACAGGAAATGCATTAGCAGAGAAGGAAAGATCTGCTGAAGAAAAGAGATGGCCAGTTTGAGAAGTTCTGAAGATAGGAGACTTCAATTAGGCTTTGAACCCTAGAAAACCATCTTTAGAATTTCCAGAGTGTACAGTTGAGTGGGAAAAATGAAGGAGAGCGAGAACTTGAGAGAGGTCTCCAAGAGAGCAATTAATAAGACAGTTTTGGGATCGGGAAGAGAGCTTTGGGAGACCACGAGAGGGTGGTTGTTTGTATTTAGATGTGAGAAAAAAAAGGGTGGTGAAAATTTTTGGAAGCTCGAGAAGAGACACGATTAAAATAGGTATGCCCGCCTTGATCTTGAGATCAGGTGGGCGTATAGTATAATTATTTTATAGTTATGTATATTAAGATATTGAGCTTCAAAAGTATTGGGGTTAATGTAAGTTGATATAATAGTTGTGTAAATGATTTAAACAACAATAATAATTAAACCGCCTTCGACCTATGAGGTTTATTCTCTTTTCTTAGAAACTACATATTCATTACTCTTTTTTTTCCTTTAAAACATTTCACTTTTATCTTCGATTCACTTCTTAATCTTTCTTACCTTTCCAATGTTTCCGTTTAATCTTCCTTCCACATTAATCTTTTATGCCTTTCCCACATATAATTTTAATCTTCTTTTCACACATGAATCTTTCCTATCTTTTCCATATTTTACTTTAATCTTCTTTTCTGATTAATCTTTCTTACCTTATCAGCATTTCACTTTAATCTGCTTATCACATTAATCTTTCTTACATTCTCACATTTCAATTTAATCTTCTTTTACCTCATTAACCTTTCCTATCTTTCTCACATTTTACCTTTCCAACCTGTGATCTGTGACTTATATTTTCAGTGTAATTAATGTCTTGGCTTCTTCAACCTTCAAACTTTTCTCATTTTCCTTTCTTCTTCAGAATTTATTTGTTTCATTTTTCTATACTCCTAAAACATTTATTCAAATTATCCTCCCATCATCAGCTGCTCTCACTTCATTTTA
>SEYY01005707.1:0-17500 GCA_009176605.1 Armadillidium nasatum
TTATTATTATTATTATTATTATTATTATTATTATTATAGTTTTAATATCAGTAGAAGTAGAAATATCAATATTAATATTATTATACTGAAAATATTTTTTGAATAATGCTTTTGTCTAAGCAATTAAAGAACTATAAGATGCTTTTAAACCTTTCTAAATAATAAAAAAAAAAGAATAAGTAGTTAAGAAAAATAAAAGATATTTTAAGCAAATTATTTGATTTCGTTTCATTTGAAATGTTCTCAATTATCTGCGAATTTTACTTCAAAATTATTCATATTATTTCTGATCCGCCAAATAAAAAATTCCCTTGGGGTCTCTTCCAATAAGAATTTTTTCAAATTTTCTTCATGCTTTACTTTAATCATTATATATAATATATATATAATATATATATATATATTATATATATATATATGAGTATATATATATATATATATATATATATATTATATATATATAGTATATATATATATATATACATATATCAAAAACTACCTTTTCTTCTTTTCTCTTGAGTTTTGAAACCATTTCTTTACCTTTTTACCATCCTAACTCATAGAAACAGACATGTAAACTTTTTTTTCTCTTTTATGTGCAAAAAAAAAAAATGCGTGTTTTTTTTTTTTTTTTTTTTTTTCTTTCAATGATAACTTTGGTTATCTAATCAATGTGTCCATGTTTCTTTCTCCTTATTTTCCTTAAACTGAAAATATTTTGCCGTCAAAGCTTCCTCACTTCTCCTTAATTTGAAAAGTTGTAAAAATTTTGCAGTTTTTACTTGTAACTTCTATAGGAAAATATTTCATTCTTGTTTCTTGTCTCAACTCTTACTGGGAAATTCCCTACAGATATAGTTAACATAATCCTCACTAATACCATTAAAAAAAATAAAAAAATAAAATAAAAAAATAAAAAAAACAAAAAATTAAAATGCTCTAGTTAATTTTCCTTTTACATATTTTTTCATTAAAACTTTTTGAAAGCTAAAAAAAATCATATTTAAATGAAAACGTTCAACATTGATTAATTTAAGCTTTTATTTGGTAAAATAGCCTCTCTCTTAAAAGGGAAAAAGTATATTCTATTCTAGGTTTACTTCTTTAAAGTATATATTCTTTCAGAGACTCGTTTCGTAGTTTTATTTCTAAAGTTATTCGTTTACTTCGTCCTTAAACAAAAATATTTTTTAAACAACTTCATAAATACAAACAAACACAATTAAATAAACAACAAAAAAAGTATATATATTATATATATTATATATATAATTATATATACTATATATATGTGCTCAGCATTTGGAGGTTGTTGCGAAGGCCTAGCAAGCCGGCTAATAAAAAAGAAACTGCTCGGTACCAGGCTAACCTCGGACGACTGAAATCTAAAATGCACATCGGGTGATAATGGATAGGAATTGGAGTGATGTAGATACAGGATAGTACGGATATATTAATAATAATTAATATATCTATATATATATATATATATATATTATATATATATATATATATATAATGTATGGGTACTGCTGATCATTTTCTATGTCCAATCAGCCTAATTATTTTTTAAAGGATTGATCAATTTCTTCCTTTGATATTTGAAGTATTTTGTTTTTATAGAGTATATTCCATCAATTAGCTTAAGAATATTTCTTTTTTGCTTTCAAACTGATGATGCCCTATCCTTAAACTACCGCTATCACGATAGACTTCGCTCTATTGACATCCCTACTTGTACTTTTTCGTATTTATGGAGACCCTAAATTTAACCGCTATACTTACTCATACATGCATGCAATAGGTAAGCTATGAAACATTTTTTTTCCTTATATTTCTTTGAATTGCGCACTTTCAATAGCTGTGTATGAGGAAATATTTTCATGTTATATTTAAAAGGAATATGTAACAGTTTAACCATCTTTGATGAATCAAATGAAATTTATTTAATAAATATATATATATATATATATATATATATATATATATATATATTATATATATATATATATATATATATATATATATATATATATATATATAAGATCTATTTGAAAAATTTTGCGGTTTGAAAAGCGCAATTTATATATATATATATATATATATATATATATATATATATATATATATATATAATATATATATATTATATATATATATATATATATATTATATATATATATATATATATATATATATATATATATATATATATATATATATATATATATATATATATATATATATATATATATATATATATATATATATATATATATATATATATATATATATATAATATATATTATATATATATATATTTATTATTATTTCTCCTCTGGTGGGCAAAGGCCAGAGGCCTACCATTGTTCCACCAGAGTTGGGAGGAAAGTCGGAAACATGGTCAAATTAAAGGCCGACATGACCTGATACACGGCGTTTAAAGGTGCTTAAGTCATAGGTAGTTGGGAAAATAGATGAAGGAAGTGTGTTCCAGACTTTACCAGTAGAGTACATGTAAGATTGAGCATAGAGGTTAAGTCTGGGGTCAGAGAGTTGGACAGAGAAAGGATGAGACTGTGTAGAAAGACGAGTCGCACGAGCCCTTCTTAATGGAGGAGGTATGCGACGAGAGAGTTCAGAAGAGCAGTGTCCATTGTAATAGCGATAGTAAAGAGAGAGTGACGCAACATTTCGACGGGCAGAAAGAGATTGGAGAGAATTAGTGAGAGCAGGAGAATTGATAAGGCGAAAAGCTCTAGACTCCACCTTTTCCAGGAGAGCTGTGTGTGTGGAACCACCCCAGATGTGTGACGCATACTCCATACAGGGGCGAACAACACCCCTATACAGAGCAAGCAACTGGGGTGGTGTGAAGAAATACTGAAGGCGCCTCAGAACACCCAACCTCTTAGAAGCTTGTTTAGAAAGAGAGGTAATGTGATCTTTCCAAGAAAGATCACGAGAAAAAGAAACACCGAGAATATTAAGGAGAGATGAAGGTTTGAGTTGCGTGTTTTCGAAGAAGATATCGTAGTTGTGTGGAAGATTGTGTCGAGTAGAGAGATGGAGGAATTGAGTTTTTGAGGCATTGAAAACGACCATGTTTTCTTTGCCCCAATTTGAAATGAGAGATAGATCAGAGGTTAGTTGCTCCAAGGCCACCCTCCTTGCCTCTATTAACTGTTGCTGGGAGGGACGCTTTCAAAATGAAAAGAGTAATGAAGGGTGGAGTCATCAGCATAGGAGTGGATAGGAGATGAAGTAATAGAGAGAAGGTCATTAATGAAAAACAGAAAAAGTGTTGGGGATAGGACAGATCCTTGAGGAACACCACTATTAATAGATTTATAGGATGAACGGTGGCCGTCTACAACAGCTGCTATAGAACGACCGGAAAGGAAATCAGAGAGAAGGTCACAGAGAGAAGGATAGATTCCGAAAGAGGGAAGTTTGGAAATCAAAGCTTTGTGCCAGACTCTATCGAAAGCTTTCGATATGTCCAGCGCTACAGCAAAAGATTCACCGAAATGCCGAAGAGCGGAGGACCAAGAGTCAGAGAGAAGGGAAAGAAGATCACCAGTAGAGCGTTTCTTTCGAAAGCCATACTGGCGATCTGAGATAAGATTAGAAGAATTGAGATGTTTCCAAATCTTCCTGTTAAGGATAGATTCGAAAACTTTAGAAAGAACGGAGGTTAAAGAAATAGGACGATAGTTAGAGGGCTGAGAGGGGTCCCCCTTCTTCGGCACAGGCTGAATGAGCGCACGTTTCCAGCAAGAAGGGAAGGTTGAAGTAGAGAAAGACATAGACGAAATAGTTTACCAAGGCAGGGTGCAAGCTCGGAAGCACAAGTTTTGAGAACCACAGGAGGGAATACCATCAGGACCGTACGCCTTCTTAGTGTTAAGCTCAGAGAGAGCAGAAATGACGTCTTTAGAAGAAATTACAATTTTAGGCATAAATGAGTTAGAGGGGGTTGAAGGAGTAGGAACAGCTCCGGAATCGTCTAAGGTTGAATTTAAGGCAAAAGTTTGAGCAAAGAGTTCAGCTTTAGAGGAAGGCAAAACGGCAGTTGTACCGTCAGAAGATACTAGAGGAGGGAAAGAGGAAGAAGCAAAGTTAGAGTTGACATTTTTTGCAAAATGCCAGAAAGGGCGAGAGGAAGAGGAGCCAGAAAGATTATTGCATTTGCGACGGAGAAAAAGAGTTTTTAGTATCTCGAAGAATAGATTTTGCACGATTCCGGGATGAAATATAAGATGCATGAGATTCTGGAGTTTGAAGACGACGGTAGTCCCTGAAGGCAGCATCCCTGCGGCGGATAGCATGAGAACAAGCAGAGTTAAACCAAGGTTTATTAGGTTTAGTGGAAGGGAAAGAATATGGAATGTACGCCTCCATGCCAGAGAGAATCACCTCAGTTATGCGCTCAGCGCACTCCGAGGGACCCCTCCCACGGAAACAGTAATCATTCCATGGAAAATCAGAAAAGTACGACCGCAAGTCAGACCAGTTAGTGGCACCGAAATGCCAGAAACGTCTCCTCGCCGAAGGCGGGGGCCGTTCTTGTGGAAGACTTGAAGAGACAGAACAAGATACGGAGATAAGAAGGTGATCGGATGAACCCAGAGGAGGAAAGAGTTTAACAGTATAAGGAGAAGGATTAGAAGTTAGAAAAAGGTCTAGAATGTTGGGTTCATCACCAAGACGGTCAGGGATACGGGTAGGGAGTTGCACCAACTGTTCAAGGTTGTTCTGGATAGAAAATTGGAAGGCGAGTTCACCAGCTGGATCTTGAGAACTAGATGAAAGCCATTGGCGGTGGTGAACATTGAAATCACCTAAAATGATGATTTCAGAGAAAGGAGAAGAAGAAAGAATGTGTTCTATTTTGGAGTTAAGATAGTCGAAGAATTTTGGATAGTCTGTAGAGTTAGGGGATAAGTAGACAGAACAAATGAATTTAGTTGTAGAATTGCAAGAAAGTTTGAGCCATAAAGTTGAGAATTCAGAAGACTCCAAATTAGAGACACGAGAACAGACAACATCGTTGCGCACATATGCGCAACATCCGCCTTTGGCTGAAAATTGAGGATAGAGACAGTAGGAGGAAACAGAGTAGGGTTTGCTGTCAGAGCACTCAGACACCTGAGTTTCAGTTAAGAACAAGAGATGAGGTCTAGAAGAAGAGAGGTGGTGTTCGACAAAGTGGAGATTAGAAAAAAGACCGCGAATGTTGCAGAAATTAATGAAAAATGAAGACCGTGCACCAGGGCAAGCCGGCATAGAGGTCTTGGTGGCGCCAACCCCATCACCGGAGGCCACCAACTCCCAAGTGGTGATGGGGGAAGGAGTAGATGAGGGGCTATGTTTGGAATCCGCCCCTCTTGGATTCTCCGAGGCAGATTTTTCTTTTGCCATTTTTGATTATTTAATAGGTAATGTAAGTGTAAGCGTTTGTAAATATTGTAGGACACATGTGAAGAAGGAGGAAGGTTGGAGCATAGGCACTCCAATGTGAGTCAAGGGTACACTAGAGACCCTCTGAGAAGATGAAACGCGAAAAGGAACGAACCAAAGGGCAACGGAGTGAAACGGAATGGTCTAGCCCATCCTATCACTCCGTGGGTTATGCCCAATGGGGGGTACTTGCATCGCTTCGGACGGCGCTACGTCCTCCCCCTATATATATATATATATATATATATATATATATATATATATATATATATATATATATAATATATATATATATATATATATATATATATATAATATAATTAGAGCATAAACCTTAAAGAGGGATGAATGATTCACCTGAAAACTTTTTAGGTTTGCATTTTTTCTTTTTCTAGGGTTTTGATGAAAGGAAAAAGTTATTCTTCTGTACTTGACAAATGCACTGCATATATATATATATATATATATATATATATATATATATATATATATATATATATATATATATATATATATATATATATATATATATATATATATATATATATATATATATATATATATATATATATATATATATATATATATATATATATATATATATATATATATATATATATATATATATATATATATATATATATATATATATATATATATATATATATATATATATATATACATACGTGTGTGTGTGTTTCATGCACATATGGAAAGTGATAAAGGTTTTATAATATATTAATTAAATAAGAAGTCTCTATTTCTTATTTAATAACATCGACTGTATTCTATTACGGCACTTGTATATTAAAATTCAATTTAGGCAGTCAAAAAATTAATCTTTATGCTAAATTTATGATAAAATTATGCTAAATAGCTAATTTTACGTTACTTAATATAAAAAATAAAAATTCCGAAGGTAAAACAAAAATTACTCGTCCAATGCTTTTTACGTTAGCTGAACCGTCTAAACGAACCATCGTCTTTAAGCTATTTGAAGGGAAAACAGTGTTAATATATTTATTTTTTAAATTTCACTATTAGAAAAAATTTATTCTAATTTGTTATTTTGTTTTCTTTAAAAAAAACTAAAAAAAACAACAACAACAACAAACAAACATAAATTTGGTCGTTTGATGATTAATATTATCATCGTTTGAGGCCCGTACCTCTTCACTAAACACAATTCATTTTATTGTATTTTGAACTTAATAACTTTATCCTCTTGTCGTAAAAGGTGTCTCATGTTACGTAATATTGTTTTTTTTTATCAATCAAAGAACAGAGTAATAATAGTAATTGTTTTAATATTAACCTTACTACAACTACTATTACTACTGTTACTATTACAAATACAACAACTAATAGTGATAATAATAATAATAATAATAATAATAATAATAATAATAATAATAATAATAATAATAATAATAATAATAATAATAATAATAATAATAATTATAATAATAAATAATAAATACTGTAATGATAAGTTCAATTTCTCAAAGCTTTCTACAGTAGTAGTTAAGTATATTTACAGGCTTTCAGTTTTAAAGTAGGTCTTATGCTACTAAAAACGATAATAGTAATAATATGGTGACTGTCTAGTTCTGATAATAATAATAAAAATAGTAATAATATAATAAAAAATAATAATAATAATAATAAAATATAATGATAATAATATTAACAATAATATGCTAAAAAATAATAATAAAAAAAAATAAATATATATATTATATATATATATATATATATATATATATATATATATATATATATATATATATATATATATATATATATATATATATATATATATATATATATATATATATATATATACAATTAAAAAATTTAATTAGTATAAAGTTATGTTCATTTTCTGTCTACTTAATCATTAAGCCATAAATTAAAATGCAAAAATTCTTTTATGTTCTTAATTTTTAATTTGGTTTAAATATTCCAATGGAAATAAATTAAGTCTTTTTAATTAGAAAGAAGTTGCTTTGTTACAGAGACTTAAACGTTGCAAGTATTATATGACTTTATAATTAATATATTAAAAGAAAGCATTTTCAATA
The DNA here is from genome assembly GCA_009176605.1 of Armadillidium nasatum. Lineage (NCBI taxonomy): Eukaryota > Metazoa > Arthropoda > Malacostraca > Isopoda > Armadillidiidae > Armadillidium > Armadillidium nasatum. The sequence continues at coordinate 7,548 of SEYY01005707.1, forward strand.
ATTAATTTATATTAAATGGATTTAATATTGTCTGATAAGACATCAATATTATATATATATATATATATATTATATATATATATATATATATATATATATATATATATATATATATATATATATATATATATATATATATATATATATATTATATATATATATATATTGTGTGCCCCCTCCTTAAAAAGGGCTCTGCCCTTGAGTGGTGGCGTTTCTGTAAAAAAAAAAATAATATATATATATATATATATATATATATATATATATATATATATATATATATATATATATATATATATATATATATATATATATATATATATATATATATATATATATATAGAGGTGGGCGCGCAAATTTTAAAATTTAGAGCGCAAACGCAAAAGCGCAAATTTGAAAAACTTAGTCCGCAAATGCAAAAGCGCACATGTCCGCAAAAAAAAAAATATTTTTAAAGCGCAAATTTTGGAGCAAAAAAAAAAAATAAAAAAATAGAGCGCCAGGATGTAAAGATGAATTATTTTTAAATTTTATTTGATAAATGCAAATATATAACAAAAAATGAGAAAGAATTTATTATTATTTATTCAGCCATCTATGATCTCTTCCTCCTCGTAGCTATCCTCTTGCATTCTGAAAAGGGTCATATTAAAAATGACAGAGCCTTGACTAAACAACCTCTCCACGGCCGCTGAGCTGGGTAATGGGGTATTATACTTCATAAACAAGTCCACCCATGCAGACCTCTTGGTATTCACACGGAAAAAGGTTCCTAGTGAGAGGGGTATTGTGGTGAACATTTACTGCATCCCAGCTATCCAAGGTTTGTCACAACTTCTCCTCCAGAGGTGTCTGCTGGATAAATGGGGCCTTCAGTTTCTGAAATATTTAGAAATGATATCAAGAACTCAAATCTTTTTAAGTTTCATTTGAACATTATGTTAGTGTATTGTTAATATATATATATATATATATATATATATATATATATATATATATATATATATATATATATATATATATATATATATATATATATATATATATATATATATATATATATATATATATATATATATATATATATATATATATATATATATATATATATATATATATATATATATATATATATATATATATATATATATATATATATATTATAATATATATATATATATATATATATATATATATATATATATATATATATATATATAGTACAAGAGATGTTTAAAGTTTGTTCTAAATTATAAAAATAGCTCACCTTAAATGGGTCCATTTCAGATTCAGTCCCATCACCTTCAGTGCCTTGATGTGGAGTAAAATTCGATGCAATATTACACTTTATTTCCTCCAATATCCTCGTCTTGACAGCTGGATACTTCCCCTCATTTAACCTATGTACCACTCCGAGTTTGAAGTGAGGGTGCAGAGCTGTTGCCATAAGCAAATCACAATCATCAAAAATCCTGCTGAACCTCGGTTCAAATCCCTTTTCTTTCCCTTTGTTTGGCTTTGGCTGCTTTAGTAAGTAGTTGACTAAGTTTTTGGCATAGTTAAATTTTTTCACCTCTTGTTGCAATTCCACGAGTTTGTCCTTGAGGAGGAAGAGGTTAGGCAATAGAACCCCCGCGTACGCATTCTTCTCATCCTGCAACATATGCAGCCTAACAGCAATAGGCGTAATTATTTCGATGTACTCGGCAATTACCTCCTTGTCAGTTTTATTAAATATTGGAAAACAAGGCTTTTGTTCCATACAAATGTTGTTGATTTGTGCCATGCTACCATCAAGGTTCTTAAGCAGGTCTTTCATAGAATCGTATAGGAAGTTCCAGCGAGTAACACTTTTTGTTATAAACTCCTTCTTGATTCTCGCAGCAGTTGTTGCCTGTGCTTTGGCAAGTGTCTTATTAAACTGATCCTTGGCACCAGAGGACCAGCGAGGAACATTCGAAACATCCCTAGTAGCCAAGATGTTTAATGTGTGGGAAATGCAACGGCGATGTTTAGGTAGGATAAGGGCATCATGTTCTTCAAGCAGATTTTCCAGTTGGAGAGGTTTTGTCAGAAGAACCTCTGGGTCACTAATTTGCTCCATCTCTTCAGGCGTAACCACTATCTCTGGAATCGGTACCTGCTCTTCTTCCTCTTCGTCACCCGTTTCTGCATGAGCATCCACCCGAAAGGCTGCACAGAAATTTGCACCGTTATCTGTTGTAATGCAGACAACCTGAAGATAATTTTTTTTAATTTAGTAGTTTCCTTATTAATTTATAGTTATATATTTTTTTGAAAGTTACTTCTAAACAAGTAGTGCTCTTTCAAGCTATGTGTTGATTTAGAGTCAAAGCTCAAGGTTTTTTTACATTGGGAGCATTCAATCTTTCCCTTGCACAAGACTCTATTGCCCTCAGTATACTCCTTCTTGGTCTTGACAGACCCATAGTACTTGAAAAGATGGGGCAATGGGTGCTCCATGTCATCTTGGCTGCTTTTTTCATGGGAAGTATAAGCAGCATCACACTCAATTTCAGGAGTTGTACTTCGACGACTTTCACGGTTTGCAATTCTTTTTCCAGTTAAATACTTATCCATATCTGTTTTATTCCAATTTAAACACAAAAATACTAAAAAGGTATAATCGCTAATCACAAGTAATAAGTAAACTTAGTATATTGGCTATAATAATAATAATAATAATAATAATAATAATAATAATAATAATAATAATAATAATAATAATAATAATAATAATAATAATAATAATAATAATAATAATAATAATTTATATATTAATTATATTATATATATTATATATATATATATATATATATATATATATATATATATATATATATATATATATATATATATATATATATATAATCAGCAACGAAAAACCTATAGTGAAATTGTCTATTAATTAATAAACTTTCTAAGAAAACCAATAAACGTTTCAAAATATTCAATAAACCATATATATATATATATATATATATATATATATATATATATATATATATATATATATATATATATATATATATATATATATATATATATATATATATATATATATATATATATATATATATATATATATATATATATATCTTTTATTATCGAGGAAAATTTGATATTTTTTAAATATCGATATTTTTTTTATATATCGGCATTCATAGTTTAAGTATTAACTTTTAATTAGCAGAAAGAGTAATAAAATTTGGCTGATTAAATAAGAAACTGAAATATGATCCCAAAATTGTTTTTTTTTAAGAAAAAGGACGGAACGCAAATTGGTAAGAGCTAATTTCAAAAAACTTCCTCAAAAGCGCAAATTTTTTTATTTAAAGCGCAAATTTGCGCTTTTGAGCTCTTAAAAAAGTTAAGCGCAAAATGCAAAAGCGCACATTTTCGAATTTTCGCGCAAAGCGCAAAAGTGGAAAATGTTTTTTCTTAAAGCGCAAATTGCGCTTTTGCGCTTATGCCCTCCTCTGATATATATATATATATATATATATATATATATATATATATATATATATATATATATATATATATATATATATATATATATATATATATATATATATATATATATATATATATATATATATATATATATATATATATATATATATATATATATATATATATATATATATATATATATATATATATATATATATATATATATATATATATATATATATATATATATATATATATATATATATATATATATATATATATATATATATATATATATATATATATATATATATATATATATATATATATATATATATATATATATATATATATATATATATATATATATATATATATATATATATATATATATATATATATATATATATATATATTATATATATATATATATATATATATATATATATATATATATATATATATATATATATATATATATATATATATATATATATATATATATATATATATATATATATATATATATATATATATATATATATATATATATATATATATATATATATATATATATATATATATATATATATATATATATATATATATATATATATATATTATATATATATATATCTATATAACGTTTCACCTACGACTTGAATATATATCTACAGTTATATATATATATATATATATATATATATATATATATATATATATATATATATATATATATATATATATATATATATATATATATATATATATATATATATATATATATATAAAATGGAACTGGCAATTATGAAATTGAAAAGATTATGCTATAAGAAAAATAGAATGTATATAAAATAGGTAAAGAATTCTTATATAGCATTAGTTATTACCTTATTTGAAGGTAAATTCTAAATAACACAGGAATGGTACATTACACAATTAATGGTTGTAACTATAGGATTGAAATGGGACAAGTTTAGAAGGGTATTTGGCTTTATATTGTAGGTATAATTTACGATAAATACGCAGCAATAATTCTCATTCTAGTACAATAATAATAATATTAATAAAAATAACTAATAATAATAATAATAATAATAATAATAATAATAATAATAATATAAAATATTATTATTCTCATTTTAATAATAATAATAATAATAATAATAATAATAATAATAATAATAATATTAATAATAATAATAAAAATATTAATAATAAACACAGCATAGTTATAAGGTCTTTTTTTTTTTATTTAACTTATTATTAGATACAAGATGCTGTATTATTAAGTTCCGGGTTATATTTATTAAAAAAACAGCGACTTTGCGATGAGAAGCTCTTGTGTTTGCGAAGTAAAAGTTAATTAATTTCTTGATTTTGAGGAAGAATAAAGAACTGTAATAAAAAATGTTGTGTGCTTTCAAACAAAAGGAGAATGCTTTGTGGTGAGTTGGATTAGGAATTATTTTTCGCACCACGATATCACGCGACATTTATGTTGGTCTGAGTTATGTTTGTAAATAATGTATATATATATATATATATATATATATATATATATATATATATATATATATATATATATATATATATATATATATATATATATATATATATATATATATATATATATATATATATATATATATATATATATATATATAGATATAACATGAGGATTGCACGCAAATGCAGAAAAGACCGTTAGGGACAGGTTGCCAGATTTTCGACAACTATACTAGTAGTATAGGGGGCACTTTCGACAGGTGCCAGATTTAGCTACTTTTCAAAAAATCTGGCAACCTAAGCCAAAACGGGATTTTGATTTGCAATGCAAATCACTCCGCTCAAATTAACCTCACGCTCTTTCCTGACACCATTTTGGGGGGTTCAACCCATTGAAATTGGCCTCAAGTCTGGGGAAGGGGCCCCCGCGGGGCCCCGTGAACCCCCCAAAAATGGTATCAGGAAGTTGCCTGAGTTTGCAAAATCGCTGTGTTCACCTCACTTTCTTTCCTGACCATTTTCTTTGCGGTTCAGTCCGTCTGAAATTGGCTCGAAATTGGGGATCCGGGGGTCCGGGGGCCTGCACGGGTCCATGAACCGACAAAGAAAATGTCAGGAAGGTCCCTGAGAATGCAGGATTGCACGCAAATGCAGAAAAAACCGTTAGGGACAGGTTGCCAGATTTTTTGAAAAGTAGCTAAATCTGGCACCTGTCGAAAGTGCCCCCTATACTACTTATATATATATATATATATATATATATATATATATATATATATATATATATATATATATATATATATATATATATATATATATATATATATATATATATATAATATATAATGTATCTTAAATATCTATTATAAAATTTATTGCAAAATTTAATACCTAGAAAATGAGACAACAATTGCATGAAAGAATAAATATTACTCTTAAAAAAAAAAATTTTAAAATAAGAAAAATATTATTAAAATAGGCCCGACTTTTTAATATTCTTTAATAAAAAAAATTATCTATAAACATTTTTTTCCTTTATTATTATATATTGCACAGTTTCACTTCATTTTGTGCTGGAGAGATTTTTTGGACTTTAACGTTGCAGTTAAACTTTTATTCAAGATGGAAGAATTCCATCATAAAAAGTTATTACTTTGAACCACTCAAATTTTTTTTTCACCTTATATATATATATATATATATATATATATATATATATATATATATATATATATATATATATATATATATATATATATATATATATATATATATATATATATATATATATATATATATATATATATATATATATATATATATATATATATATATATATATATAGGGGTGTACTGATAGTTTCGGGATCAGCAATATCGGCCATTTTTGGGGGTATCGGTATCGGTATCGAAATTGGTTAAAATGGCTGATACTTGGCTGATACTCCGATACTCCTTACTTTTTGGGTGAAGAATTGTGAGAAACTTTAGATTAAAAAATAAATCTAGAGTCGATATATAAAAGTTCTAATAAGGAATTCTTTAAGCTAGCCCATAATTCGTCATCCTTGTATATAAATATATATATATATATATATATATATATATATATATATATATATATATATATATATATATATATATATATATATATATATATATATATATATATATATATATATATATATATATATATATATATATATATATATATATATATATACAACAGCGGCTATAGAACGACCGGAAAGGAAATTAGTGAGATCACAGAGAGAAGGATATATACCGAAAGAGGGAAGTTTAGAAATCAAAGCTTTGTGCCAGACTCTATCGAAGGCTTTCGATATGTCTAGCGCCACAGCAAAAGATTCACCGAAATGCCGAAGAGTGGAGGACCAAGAGTCAGAGAAAAAGGAAAGAAGATCACCCGTAGAGCGTTTCTTACGAAAGCCATACTGGCGATCAGAGATAAGATTGTAAGAATTGAGGTGTTTCCAAATCTTCCTGTTAAGGATAGATTCAAAAACTTTAGAGAGAACGGAGGTCAAAGAAATAGGACGGTAGTTGGAGGGTTGAGAGGGGTCACCCCTCTTCGGCACAGGCTGAATGAGCACACGTTTCCAACAAGAAGGGAAGGTTGAAGTAGAGAGACAAAGACGAAATAATTTACCGAGGCACGGTGCAAGCTCGGAAGCACAAGTTTTGAGAACCACAGGAGGAATACCATCGAGACCGTACGCCTTCTTAATATTAAGCTCAGAGAGCAGAAATGACATCTTTAGAAGAAATTCTAATTTTAGGCATGATTGAGTTAGAGGGGTTGAAGGAGGAGGAATAGCTCCGGAATCGTCTAAGGTTGAATTAGAGGCAAAAGTTTAAGCAAAGAGTTCAGCTTTAGAAGGTAAAACAGCAGTTGTGCCGTCGGAAGATATTGAAGGAGGGAAAGAGGAAGAGCAAAGTTAGAGTTAACATTTTTTTGCAAAATGAAAGAAAGAACGTGAAGAAGAGGAACCAGAAAGATTATTGCATTTTCCACTGGGGAATGAGTTTTTAGTGTTTCGAAGGCTAGATTCATTCCGGAATGAAATAAAAGTAGCGTGAGTTTCTGGAGTTTGAAGACGACGGTAATCCCTGAAGGCATCATCCCTGCGGCGGATAGCGTGAGAGCAATCAGAGTTAAACCAAGGTTTGTTAGGTTTAGTAGAAGGGAAAGAATTTGGAATGTACGCCTCCATGCCAGAGAGAATCACCTCGGTAATGCGTTCTGCACACTCCGATGGACCCCTCCCACGGAAGCAATAATCATTCCATGGGAAATCGAAGAAGTACGACCGCAAGTCCGACCAGCTTGCGGCACCGAAGTGCCACAAACGTTTCCTTTCAATAGAAGGAGGTCTTTCCTGCGGAAGATTTGAAGAGATAGAAGAGGATACAGAGATAAGGTGATCGGAGGAACCCATAGGAGGAAAGAGCTTAACAGTATAAGGAGAAGGATTAGATTTAGGAAAAGGTCTAGAATTTTAAATTCATCTCCAAGACGATCAGGGATACGAGTAGGGAGCTGCACCAACTGCTAAAGGTCGTTTTGGATAGCGAAATGGAAGCCACGTTCACCAGCTGTATCATGAGAACTAGAAGAAAGCCATTGGCAGTGGTGAACATTGAAATCACCTAATATGATGATTTCAGAGAAAGGAGAAGAAGAGAGAATGTGCTCTATTTTGGAGTTTAAATAGTCGAAGAATTTAGGATAGTCAATAGAATTAGGAGATAAATAAACTGAACAAATGAATTTAGTCGTAGAATGGCAAGAGAGCCTAAGCCAATAAGGTTGAAAATTCGGAAGATTCCAAATTAGAGACACGAGAACAAATGACATCGTTACGCACGTTTGCATAACATCCGACTTTGGCTGAAAATTGAGGATAGAGACAGTATTAGGAAACAGAATAGGGTTTGCCATCAGAACGCTCAAACATCTGAGTTTCGACCAAGAATAAGAGGTGAGGTCTAGAAGAAGAGAGGTGATGTTCAACAAAGTAGAAATTAGAGTGCAGACAGCTTTCGTAAGAAACGCTCTACGGGTGATCTTCTTTCCATATTCTCTGACTCTTGGTCCTCCACTCTTCGGCATTTCGGTGAATCTTTTGCTGTGGCGCTAGACATATCGAAAGCCTTCGATAGAGTCTGGCACAAAGCTTTGATTTCTAAACTTCCCTCTTTCAGTATCTATCCTTCTCTCTGTGATCTCACTAATTTCCTTTCCGGTCATTCTATAGCCGCTGTTGTGGACGGCCACCGTTCTTCCTTTAAATCTATTAATAGTGGTGTTCCTCAGGGTTCTTTTCTATCCCCAACACTTTTTCTACTTTTCATTAATGACCTTTTTTCTATTACCTCATCTCCTATCCACTCCTATGCCGATGACTCCACCATTCATTATTATTCCTTCCAGTTTGAAAAACGTCCCACCCAACGGCAGTTGATAGACTCGAGAAGGGTAGCCTTGGAGCAACTAACCACTGATCTTTCTCGTATTTCAAATTGGAGCAGAGAAAACATGGTTGTTTTCAATGCCTCAAAAACCCAATTCCTTCATCTCTCCACTCGACACAATCTTCTCGACTGCTCTTCTGAACTCTCTCGTCGCATACCTCCTCAATTGAAAAGAGCTCGTGCGACACGCCTTTCTACACAGTCTCATCCTTTCTCTGTCCAACTCTCCGACCCCAGACTTAACCTCTATGCTCAATCTTACATATACTCTACTGGTAAAGTCTTGAACACACTCCCTTTATCTGTTTTCCCAACTTCCTTTGACTTGCATACTTTCAAACGCCATGTATCTGGACACGTCGGCCACAATCGACCAGGATAGATTTCTCCCAACTCCGGTGGAATTTGGTAGGCCTCTGACTTTTGCCCAGCGGAGGATATATATATATATATATATATAATATATATATATATATATATATATATATATATATATATATATATATATATATATATATATATATATATATGTGTGTGAGAGAGAGAGAGAGAGAGAGAGAGAAGAAAGAAAAAATTAAGACATTTTATAATCTTTTTTAAAAAAAATAAAAAGTCTAAAAAACTAAAAAGTTGGTAAAAACTAGGTGAGTAGGGAAGGGAGTCGGTAGGAGTCGCTTAATTTACCGACTCCTACTCTCCATCCTTGTTCTAAACATTTATTATTCCTAACAGATAATATTTTAATTTATAAAATATACTTGGGCACAACCAAATATGAAATACATGACTAAGTATTGGTTGTACAGGGAATACAATCCTCAGTTGCCTGGCATTACACAAATATTCTATCTTATTACTGTGTATTTCTTATAATTAAAGTATCGGTATCGGTATCGGTCCCTTAAAAAAATAGAGTATCGGTATCGGTCTCTTTACTGGTATCGGTACATCTCTAATATATATATATATAT
>SEYY01005707.1:22500-27500 GCA_009176605.1 Armadillidium nasatum
AATTTGTATTTATTTATTTTTAAACTGTACTGCATTAATAATAATTTTTATGCTATCCTAATATTTGTAAACTTGTTGGTCATGCATTATTTATAGTACTAGAAATTTTTCACTAAATTTTATTCTTTTGTGAAATGAAAAGTAAATTTCTGAAACTTCAAATACCGAAAACTTTTAATAAGATTATTTTATTTATCTAAAAAATAATCTAAAAAATAATTCATGTAGAAAAGAATCTAAGAATAATTAAATCTCTTTCAGTACTGTTTGAAGGTCAAAAGAAAGTTACTAATTAATAACTCTTTTAAAAATAGTAACTGGACACTTTTCTTTTAAGTAGATTACTTTAAATTATATATTATGAAAAATGTTTCAATATATATATATAATTCAAATGGCCTTGTCATCTAACTTTTTTTATTATTATTATTGTTATTATTATTATTATTATTATTATTATTATTATTATTATTATTATTATTAAATAAACAGAAATCTTTCTGTGGAATTGTGATATTCAATTAGACTTCCAATTATGGAAATTAATTAAACGTTCTAAATTGCCTTTTTGAAAGGATTTACGTTTAAAAAGTGTTTTTTTAACAACTTAGAAAGCAATTTCTTAAGTGAAACAAGAAAAGAAGTTGTTATTAACTTCGACCTTGAAAATAAATGTTCGGTCTCGGTTTTTATTTCCCTCAAAGCTCTTTAATTGCGTTAATATATTTAGGTCAAAGGAAGGTATTATATATATATATATATATATATATATATATATATATATATATATATATATATATATATATATATATATATATATATATATATATATATATATATATATATATATATATATATATATATATATATATATATATATATATATATATATATATATAGTATATATATATATATATATATATATATATATATATATATATATATATATATATATATATATATATATATATATATATATATATATATATATATATATATATATATATATATATATATATATATATATATATATATATAGGATGGAGCGATACCAAAATTTTTACCGAAACCGATACCGATACCAAGACTTTCAATTTCACCGATACCGATAAACGATACCAATTTTTTACTTATAAGAATATATATATATATAAATATATAAATATATATATATATATTATATATATATATATATATATATATATATATATATATATATATATATATATATATATATATATATATCAGATCCAAGTAAGGCTCTAGGGTCCTGTCAGTGGGGCCAGCACTCGTCTCTATCTAGATCTGTCGTAAATAATTCCATCTGCCACCAACTGTTCCATCATAGGCAGCTGATGCGCCTCAGTGAATCCCGAACTGACTCCATTCATCTCTCATTTGTCTCCCTCTCGGTCTTCTTAATCTTGGCCTGCACTCTCACCTCCCTCTAGTCTCTCTCCCCTCCTGCATCCTCCACACGTGTCCCAACCATCTTCAGTCTTGCTACATCTATCTTTTGATTAATTGGTTCAACCCCTATACTTTATCTAATTCTTTCGCTTCTTATCCTCTCCTTCCTGGTTCTTCCCACCATCAAACGCAACACCCTTATCTCTGTTGCTTGAATTCTGCTTTCTTCTCTTGTTGTCGCACTCCAAGTCTCCGTTCCATATTACAAAATTGAGGTTAGAGTACTTTCAAAAATTACTTTCTTTACTCCTATATCCATTCTTTTGTCTGCCAAGACTGGGTACAGCGCTCACACCATTCTTCCGTATTTCTCCATCCAGTTGGTGATTTCCAAGCATATTACTTCATTCCCTTGTGAATACTTTCTCCACCCCAAATATTCACATCTCTCTACCACAATCACCTCCTCGCCATGCACCTTCAGCACAAGCTCCTCTTCCTCCCTTCTAATTATTAACAGCTCTCTCTCTCTCTCTCTCTCTCTCTCTCTCTCTCTCTCTCTCTCTCTCTCTCTCTCTCTCTCTCTCTCTCTATATATATATATATATATATATATAATATATATATATATATATATATATATATATATATATATATATATATATATATATATAATATATATATATATTATATCTCCTCTGGTGGGTAAAGACCAGAAAACTACTAATTTCCACCAGAGTTGGGTCCATATCAGAACCTAATCGTTAAAATAGAAAAAGAGAGTGTGTTCCAGACTTTACCAGTTGTGTATTAGAGGTGGACCGGATATCCGCATCCGCATCCGCAACTGCGGATATCCGCATCATTTTTCCAATATCCGCATCCGCGGATATCCGCAATTGGATATCCGCAACCGCATCCGCATCCGCGCGGATAGTAAAAAATTACTATACAAAATTTTGTTTTAAACGCAGAACCTCTTTCTGAACGCCATACAGGCGTAAATATAAATCTTGAAACTGTATTTGAAAAGATGCTGACAAAATGGAAGATTTCATTAAATGAAGTGCACTGCGTAGTCAGGGATTCGGGCACAAATATAAAAAAAAGCACTTTCTCTGGCAAGAGTGAAAAATGTAGATTGCTTTGCACACCAAACTCAGATAGTAGTTAAAAATTCCATTATGAGTCAAAAATGTGTATCCGATTTAATAACCAAATGTAGGTTAATTGCTACGCATTTCAATCACTCCGTTGTAGCCCAAAATGAGCTGAAGAAAATACAAACAAGATTAAATGTTCGTCCACTTTCTGTCATGCAAGATATTCAAACACGCTGGAATAGTAGTTTGCATATGCTTGAGAGGATGAGCGAAATTAATTTGAGGCCATTTGCCTTTATGCTTCAAGCAGCACAAAAATAAAGCCTCTAACAGCTGACGAAAATGACATTTTAAATAATTGTATTAATATCCTTAAGCCTTTTGAAGAATTAACAAAGACTATAAGTTCAGCTGAATCATGTTTGTCAGATGTGATACCACTTGTTTCAACATTGAAAGTTGTGTTAACAAATGTTATTAAGTCTAAGGGAGTTTCAAGGATGACTGAAACATTAATGAAGGAGATGAACGACAGATTTGAAAACCTGGAAAATGATGATGCTTATACAATTGCAACCTTTTTAGATCCTAGGTACAAAACAAAATTTTTTAAACCACTTGTTTCTCAGAATGTTAAAATCAAATTAGGATGCTTATGCGATGAGATGATATAGAAACAGCTAAAATAACGCCTTTCAAGAAAAAGCAAAAGCTCTCAGATACAAAAGAAACAAAATCTGTTAGCTTAAGCATTGCTAAATCAATGAAAGATCTTCTAGCTTCCAGCAGCGATGAAGAATCACAACTCAGAAGTGTCAAAGGATACAAAATAGACTATTCAAAATTATCTAAAACTCAATCGTTTGGAGGCAGATAAAGACCAAACTGGTTTGGTGGAGAGATAATTACGCAAAAGTTTTCCTTTTCTTGCAGAGCTTGGCAATTACTTATTTAGCATGTCCTTCAAACTAGTGTTGCTAGTGAGCGTCTTTTCAGTGGAGCAGGCCTCATTTACGACGAAAAGCGAACCAAACTTTCACCTGAAAGAGCCCAAAAGCTTTTATTTCTAAAAAATAACTTACCAATTATTAACTTCAAATGGAATATGTGAAACTGTGAAGTGTGAAGGTAATACTGAATTACTGGCTATATATATATATATATATATATATATATATATATATATATATATATATATATATATATATATATATATATATATATATATATATATATATATATATATATAACCTTTTTCCAAATGGGTGGAGGTTGGGAAAGAGGTTGGTGGGGTGTTCAAGAGTTGGGTCCCCGTCCCACACCCTGGTAACATAGATTTTGGATATTATATTTAAAATTCCAAGAATCTATGGCAAAAACTCCTAAAAAATTAAACTATCCGCATCCGCATCCGCATCTGCGGATATCCGCAATTGAATATCCGCAACCGCATCCGCATCCGCGGATAGTAAAAAAATTACTATCCGGTCCACCTCTAATATATATATATATATATATATATATATATATATATATATATATATATATATATATATATATATATATATATATATATATATATATATATATATATATATATATATATATATATATATATAATTACAGATTGAATGCGGTAATTAAGATTTGAATAATTCCACAGATAATCTTTTAAGATTTATTAAAAGCCATTCAACCTATTTTAAGATTTTTAAGTAGAAATCAAGAAATTTTATATGAATGTAGAAAAAATTAAAACGTCGAGTTAGGTATGTCGTTGTGAATATTGTGATAGAAATTCATAATAAACTTCATTGTTTTTGAAGTTTAAAAAAAAAAAAAAAAAAAAAAAACATGACCACAGGAAGTAGAAAACCTTTCAGGTCTTTTTGTTTGTTTATTTGCAGTGAAGATTCTACAAAGTGTTTAAAATTTAAAGGAAAAAGAAAATACATAGGATATAAGAGAAAAGTTTTTCAAATTACTTTGCTTGAATGTGAGATATGTGAAAGATGAGAGAGAAAAGAGATATAAATAGTTTGCAAGGAGAGGGAAATGGATGTTTGCTCTTTAAGTGAGACTAGTTGAAAGGCAAAAAGAGAAGAATGGTTTGTTTAAAGTTACATGGCCTAATTTCAGAGATAAGGGAGAAAGTGAGGGCCAGAGAAAATAGATATAATAATGAAAGTTTAATGGTGGGAAAATTTGAATTAAAAAATTCTTATTACTACAAAACTGAAGTGGATAAAGAAGATATTGAGAAATGAAGTCGGAATGTGTGTAAGTTCGTGTACCCCAGTAAATAATAGTTCAGAAAAAGAAAGAAATGTTTTGTGATGAAATGAATAAATGTTTGAGTAGCTTTAGTAGGAATGATAAAGTACGGCTTGCTTGTTTGTTTGTGATGTTGTAGAACGAAGAAAAAAAGAAAAATAGCAACTAGTTTTGGAGAACAAGGTAAGTACGAAAATGGGAAAAATTGTTGGA
>SEYY01005708.1:0-15000 GCA_009176605.1 Armadillidium nasatum
AAATATGAGAAATTCATAAGAAAACCAAATGACATTTTAATTCTATAATTCATACCTGATTTTCATTTAGTTCAGAATATTGCTCAAAATCTTCTCCATTTTCACTACAATCTTCATTTGGGAAAAGAGGTTCGTCCTTTATTTCAATCTCATCTTTGATGTTTATGCTTGAGTAAAAGTTTTTAATCTGTTCAACAGAAGAAAAGTTAAAAAAAAAAAAAAAAATTAATAATAATAATAATAAAAAAATAGATAATAATAATAATAATAATAATAATTATAATAAAATATTTCCTACCTGAGTTTCTTCCAATGCTAAATCTTGCATAAAGATCTGATCTTCATTTGTAACACAATCTATTCTTTTAATGTCCATCGTTATCAATTCAAAATTTAATCTATGTTACGTATACCTGGAAGGAGAAAGAATAAATCTCTGTTTTAAAAGTAAATAATTTGCAAATTTATTAACTGACAATAATTTTTTTTTTAGATCTTTTTTTATTATAAATGCTGAAGAAAGAATGCTACATTATATAGCTAACCAAAATTAGTTCTGAACTGATTTCTTTCTATCAATATATTTTCTTAAAACTGTTAAGCAATACTATAAATAACTCAATAAACAATTTTTGAAAATATTTTTAGGTAAAATTTTTTCAACAGATCCTAAAAAAAATTATCCAACTCCAAAGTTTAAAGATGTACATATTTTATTTTGAGGAGGGGGGAGGGGGGAGGGTGTAAATTAAGCCAAGAAAAACAATTTTATTCACTAAAAACACTTTAAAAAATAAAAAATTATAATAAGAGTAATAGCTATACATTGTACAACTTCAATGCACAAGAGAGAAAATTTAAGAAATTTTTATAACTATTTCAGATCTAAAAAATAAAAACAATTCTAATATATATATAATATATATATATAATATATATATATATATATATATATATATATATATATATATATATATATATATATATATATATATATATATATATATATATATTATCCATTTTTAGCTTCTAGATCTTTTAAAATCTAGTCATAATAGCAACCTTGTCAAAGGACAGTTTCTCTTATAATAGCATGGTGTATACACTTTCAGCAGACAATCTTAGAATGTCATAATGAAAAAATAATTATTTTCATTAGTTTAAAAAAAAAAATTTTTTTTTTTTTTTTTTTATTCTTTAAAAAAAAATTTTTCATAATCATTTGTCATTCGTCAATTAACCATACAACAAAAAAAAAAAAAAAAAAAATATTCTTTCATTTTCATAATTTGGCTGAGTAAAAAAAAAAAATTCAAACCAGTGTCTCTAAAGAATTACCAAAATCTGTTCTGAGGCCCTTACATTGAACAATTATGGATTAGGTTAAAAAATTATCTGACCTTGTATATTGATATTTTGAAATTTCACTTTTAATTGATATTTTAAAATTTTAACAGTATTAGTATTAATTTCCCTTGTGTAGTGATTGGTTATACTTTTTTTATTTAAAGAATGTTAAAGAGATAGGTTTAAATATATATATATATATATATATATATATATATATATATATATATATATATATATATATATATATATATATATATATATATATATATATATATATATATATATATATATATATAGTAAAAGTGGAGATTGTTTCTGAGTTTCGATTGTTAAAAAATATCGAAAATCGAAAATATCGGAGAAGCCTATCGTAAACAAGAGAGTTGCCAGAGGTACTATTACTAGACATAGACACAATTATTATTACTTACTTTTCTAGCAGAACCTAATTCGACTTATCATAACCTGAACTACCGAAATTGCCGAAAAAAAAGAGGCCTAACCTACACAAGAATTTGCCGTAAAAGAGACCTAACGTACACAAGAACGTTTGCACGACATAGTAGCCTAGGGCTAATTATAGGCAGGAAAATATTGATTAAAATAAAAAATCAACATAAAAAAATATTGATATAAAAAATATCGAAACTCAGAAACAATCTCCACCTAAGCCATATATATATATATATATATATATATATATATATATATATATATATATATATATATATATATATATATATATATATATATATATATATATATATATATATATATATATATATATATATAATAATAATAATAATAATAATAATAATAATAATAATAATAATATATATATATATATATATATATATATGGTAATAATTTGATATAGCACGAACCTCTCCTATTTTCACTATATTGAAAATATGAACTCAAAATATGTTTAAATGCATTCTACACATACTTTTCTTTCTCGGTCGAGTAATATAAATAAATTATAAAAAGAGAAACTATTTAAAAAAAGAAAAAACTGATATTTTTACAACGAATGGTGAAGCAACTGTTCTTCGACTGGCCTTCGTTTGTACAAAAATAGCAAAATCAATTGAATAACAGGTTGCCATATTTGTCCTTCGAATGTTCCGTTATTTTTTTCTGCAATGTACTGTAATACAGTCTTCGATACTTGGAAATATTGATATTTCAAAAAATTGATATATCAATGTAAATTTATTGAAATTCGTATTATTATTATTTAGCTTTTATTTCATTTATGCCAATTTTATTATTATTATTATTATTATTATTATTATTATTATTATTATTATTATTATTATTATTATTATTATTATTATTATTATTATTTTATTATTATTATTATTATTATTATTATTATATTATTATTATTATTATTATTATTATTATTATTATTATTATTATTATTAATTAGTTTTCTAGCCTACTTAGTTCGACTTATCATAACCTGAACTACCGAAGATTGCCGTGTGATACAGGCCTAACTGATTGATGGAAGGTTGCCGTGGCATTTAAGCCTACTGCTTTATTATATAATATATAATATATTATATATATATATATATATATATATATATATATATATATATATATATATATATATATATATATATATATATATATATTTGGTGTTATATGGCAGTAGGCCTAATCTAACGGCAACGTTCCATCAAATCAGTTAGGCCTGTATCACACGGCAATCTTCGGTAGTTCAGGTTATGATAAGTCAAACTAAGTAGGCTAGAAAACTAATTAATAATAATAATAATAATAATAATAATAATATAATAATAATAATAATAATAATAATAATTAATAATATGATAATAGTAATATAATAATTAATAATAATAATAATAATAATAATAATAATAATAATAATAGGTATAAATGAAATGAAAGCTAAATAATAATAAAAATGTTAAAAGTTTGCATTGATATATCGATGTTTCAATATATCGATATTATATTCGATCTGGCACGATACCTCCAAAGTTTACCCTCTCTCTCTCTAAAAGAGAGAGAAAAAATGTAATTAAACGGTGAACTAAAATAAAAGAGAAAATGTTACTAAAAGGAACTAAAGTAAAAAGATAATATATATATATATATATATATATATATATATATATATATATATATATATATATATATATATATATATATATATATATATATATATATATATATATATATATATATATATATATATATATATATATATATATATATATATATATATATATACACCTATATATATATATAATTCATGGTTTAATTCCATTTTCTCTTTTACTTTAGTTCGTCGTTCAATTCCATTTTCTCTTTTACTATAGTTCGTCGTTGAGTGGCTGAATTCCATTTTCCCTTTTAAATATAGAAAACGGAGGTGCTAAAAGTTTATTTGAAGCAAAATAACAAGACAGTTTACAAGACAGTTCATTGCGTTATTGCTGATAAATAGTATTTTTGTTTTAATAATTTTTGGGGTTTTTTCTTTTTATTATGTATTTATATTACTCGACCGAGAAAGAAAAGTATCTGTAGAATGCATGTAAACATATTTTGAGTTCATATTTTCAATATAGTGAAAATAGGAGAGGTTCGTGCTATATCAAATTATTACCATATATATATATATGTGGTGTAATATGGCTATAGGCCTGTATACCACAGCAATGTTCCCTCTGTCTGTTTGGACTGTATCACATGGCAAACTCCAATCATTCAGGTTATGATAAGCCTAACTTAGTATGCTAGAAAACTAATTATTAATAATAATGGGCATAAATGAAATAAAAGCTAAATAATAATAATACAAAGGTCAAAAAATTTGTCTTGATATATCTATGTTTCCATATATTGAAGGTCAGACAACTTCTTAACCTTTACCAACAATTACTAAATAAACTATATAAGACACACATTATACATGAGTCAATATATATCTATACCACATTAACAGTCTAAAGAATATGCCACAGCATGGTTTAACTAACCAACTAACTATATATATATATATATATATATATATATATATATATATATATATATATATATATATATATATATATATATATATATATATATATATATATATATATATATATATAGATGCTTTTAGTGTTAGAGCAACATAACACTAAATAATACATGCAATAATAATTAATGGGTATATTATTATTACTTTGACCCTGGGAATAAATAATAATAATAATAGTAAAATTAAAAATAATAGTTATCTGATAAATATGATGATTTATTTGTAAGAGAGAGAAAGAAGTTGTACCAAAGAAATACCTGGCGATGATCAGCTAATATGAGTCACAACAAAGAAAGAAAACCAGCTGTAGCCTGAGGAAGACAATTGTGGCTGGGGAGCAGTTGGTGTATAAACGGCGAGTGTCTATCTATACATAGTAAAAGAGAAAATACTTTGTCGGAAAAGAAAATAAGAACATTAACATAAGTATAAAAGGTATTAAGAATATAAGATGGGGTAATAGACTAGCTGTTGTACTAGATTGAAGTACAGACACTCACCAAATGAAATTAATTGATCAACTGGAAATGGTTTCAATGCTGAGTGCACTTTCACAAGTAATTAAGAGAAGTTGTAGGACCACAAAAATAGTTTTTAACCGATGTAATCGGATAAAAAAAAACAACCAATTTACGCTGGCGTGTGCCATGTAAAACCAAACCTACCTTGATACCTTGATGATAAAGGTCTATTTTAAGTTTCCTACTCTCAATGAAGAGAGTCCTGACCTTAACTTAAAAAAATGTTTCAACATCTTCCACGAAAACCGAGTGATTTTTGAAAGTAATTTCTAAATGTAACAATTTTTAAATTTTCTCGCAAAACAGAGTTTAAGTCAATTTCTTGGATGAATTTAGGTATTTTTCTTTTCCTTAAACTCTACCACCATAATCTTTCAGTAAACCTTCTACTTTACTTCTACCCTTCTTAAATATATATATTTTTATATTAAGGAACTTCAAGAACCAATATTCTTAGAAAACCAATCCTAGTAAGTGTCCTAAATCATTTAATTGTAACGCTACTTTCAGTACTTGTCTTTCAGATCGAGGTTTTTATATATAAATAAAACCAAATTCAGTTGCAGGTTATTACATAGTTCGACTTACCCCAACCTTGACATGAGGGTTAATTGTACACCGAACTGCCAGTAAATAAGCCTAACCTCTCGAACGCTGGCCTTCCCATACACACACTTACACAAATATATATATATATATATATATATATATATATATATATATATATATATATATATATATATATATATATATATATATATATATATATATATATATATATATATATATATATATATATATATATATATAATTTAGGGATGGAGTAAAGTATTCGGTATCGGTATCGGCATATTTTTTAATTTTTAGGTATCGTATCGTATCGGTAAAAATTTTGTATAGGATAAGTATTGTATATCGGTATCGGTAAAAATTTTGGTATCTCTCCATCCCTATATATATATATATATATATATATATATATATATATATATATATATATATATATATATATATATATATATATATATATATATATATATATATATATATATATATATATATATATATATATATATATATATCATAAACTCGACATAGAGAACGAAGAATGGATAATTTTTGCACAAATTTTATCAAACCACCCTTCCATTTTGAAGAATGTGAAATAACTTTGTATAGAAGTACATTTGGAAGACATTTTTAAAGCAACGCAAAAAGCAGAATATAAAAAATTAGAAATAATTTTGAATATTTTATCAAGACTACGAGAAATGGATTCAAACTTGTCAAGAGGATTATAAATGAACAGTCACAAACTCTAATAAACTATAACGGACAAACCTTTTCACTTTTCCAAGAAATACTACTATTAAAGTATTAAACTAGTAAGAAGTTTCGGGCTTCCCTTTCATTACTCTTATCAAATTTTCTCTCAGATCGTTCCATTTCGGCACTTGTAGATAGAGCGACCTCTTCCTCCTTTTCTGTCAACTGTGGTGTTCCTCAGGGTTCTGTTTTATCTCCAACCTTATTCTTACTTTTCATTAACAATCTTCTTAACTGCACTTCTAAATCTGTTCACTCTTATGCTGATGACTCAACTCTACATTCTTCTACTCATTTCAAATCTGCTCCCTCTTTTGCTTATAGAGTTGCTTCTCGTCTTCAACTTTCCAATTCTATTCTTGCCGATGTGGATGGGATTTCCCGTTGGGGTTATAGCAACCTTGTGAAATTCAACTCTTAAAAAACTCAACTTCTTCACATCTCCCTCTCAAAAAAACCTCCCAACTTTCCTATCCTCTTCGATGGTTCTCACATCTCACCTGTAAATAACATTAATATTCTTGGTCTTAACATAAACAATAAATTGTCTTGGAAACCATATATCACAATGGTTGCTAAAGCGGCCTCGAAGGAGCTGGGAATCCTGTTCAGGTTGCGAAAATTTTCTTCTTCTGAGCAGTTACTCCAAATATATAAGGGTCTTATTCGCCCTTGTATGGAGTACTGTTCTCAAATTCTGGATAGAATTGAGTCTAAAGCTAAAAGATTAATTATCTGTCCCCTACTTTCAAGCTCTCTTGACCCCCTATCTCTGCGACGTGACGTTGGCGCACTATCCCTTTTCTATAGGTACTACAATGGCAGGTGCTCGAGGGAATTGGCATCCCGCATTCCTCCACCGTTGCGTCGCCCTCGTTGCACAAGGGGTGCCCTGCTTTCACACGAATTTTGTGTTGATGTAGGAAACCCCAGGCTAGCTCGTTGTGGTGCCTCTTCTTTCCAGCCACCTCTGTTCTGTGGAACTCTCTACCTTCATCTATTTTTCCTCCTGTATTTAACCTTCCACTCTTCAAGGCTTCAGTCTGTGCCCACCTGAGAGATGTGCGCTAGGTGTGTTTGAGTGTGTTTTTCTTCATTTTGTGTGTGCCCCCTCCTTAAAAAGGGCTCTGCCCGTGAGTGGTGGCGTTTCTGTAAAAAAAAAAAAAAAAAAAAAAAAAAAAAAAAAAAAAAAAAAAAACTTACACCCAGTATATTTAAATAGTTTTATTTAACTTTTAAGAAGCTATAAATACATTAAACTATGATACAAAACTATAAAATCTATTCCAGCTTAAGAAAAAAAAGGTGCACCTTTTAAACATTCCTGGCACTAATAATAAAGTTTTAGAATTAGGTCCCTGCTCCCAATCCCCCTAACAAGACTACAAAGATTCCGACTTAACAACACTTAAAATAAATATAAAGCAGGAATCAATAACAATAAATAAACTGCCTAACATTTATTATGTAACATCAGTTACAAAAAAATAAAATAAAATTCTATAAGAAAAATAACAAGTACAAACGATTCTCTAATAAAACTGAACAATAAAAATGGCGCCAAAAAATAATTTTATGGCGGGAAATTTCCAAATTATAAAGTTCAACAGAAATTTTGAATTTATAATGTAATTGAAATTACATTAAATTTTATCATTTCTTTTTCACTAATTACCAAAAAAAAAAATTTCATCATTTTCATTAATAATAAAATTAAAATTAATTATAATAATAATAATAATAGCCATATAAGAAGTAGGTCACCTTTTTCAAAAGTATTATACAAAAGTCACAGTGATCTTAATAACTACATGTGTGTATTCAAGGAAGAAAAAGAAAAAAGTACTTCACGTGTAAGTGCATTCGATCGATGACGCCCGTTTTTTTTTTTTTTTTTTTTTTTAAACAAAATGTTCAAATTTTAGTCGATTTTTCCCCCTATTTTGTCGGCCATCCGGTTAATACCCAATTTTAGTCCGGCCATCCGGTTTTATGGATTTTAGTATCAAGCTCTTTCCTGGGTGTTTTCAGGGTCGAACGATATATCGTTCGATTAATCGAAGATTTTTCAGTTTTAACTGTTCTCACGCTCATACCTGGGCAGTTTTAAGGAGACGAGCAATATATCGATCCTGGTTTAAGTGAGTGATGGTGGTTTGGTCCAGCATAATATTTTCACTTTGTATCTTCCTTCCTTTCTTAAGTGTAAATAATGCAAACTTATCTAATCCAAATTGAATATTTGTCATCTGAGAATTGTTTAACTCTTGATTTGTCTGCTGGTTTCTTCTTTATTTGGAGCAAACAATTTTAAGTCATCCATGTAAAACAAGTTGGGATATAATATTTGCCTTCTTATTCATATCTTGTATTAACTCTGTGCCCATTTTCTAAATTGTTTATAAGATTACTTAATGAGTTGATGGTGAGCACAAACAACAATGGTGACAGAGAATACCCTTCAAAGATGCCTCTTTCTATTTTTAAATTTTTCATTTCTATGCATCCTTCTTCATGATTTAATCTTCAATTGATTTTCATTCCTTCCCTTATAAAATCTATAATGGCATCATTTATATTATATAAAACTTTAATATATACTTTATCCAGCTGTGGAGAACGCTATCATAAGCCTTCTGAAAATCAATCCAGGCCATGCTGAGGTGTTCCTAGGTCTCCTGTTTTCCAGTATCATTTTATTGAATAATAATTGATCTTTGTTTCCATACGAGTTCTTAATGCAACCTTTTTGTTCTTCACTTACTATGTTGTTGGTTTCAGAGTGACTATATATTCTATTTGAGAGTACAGTAGTTAGTGTTTTGTACATTGTGGGAAGGTATGTTATCGGTCTATATTTTGAAGGATTCTTTGTTTCATTTGCTATTGGAATCAAGGTGTCTCCAGTTGTTAGCCATTTACATTTGCATGTGTAAGCATGTGTGATTTTAGGTTTCCTTTATAATTACATTCATAGGAACAGTCAGAACATTTAAATAATTTATATTTGCATGTGCAAGCATGTGTGTTTTTAATTGTCCTTTTTGATTACATTCATAGGGACAGTCAGAACATTTAAATAATTTTACGTTTGCGTGTGTAAGCATGTGTGATTTTAGGTTTCTTTTATGATTACATTCATAAGAGCAGTCAGAACATTTAAATAGTTTTACATTTGTGTGTGTATTAAGCATGTGTATTTTCATCCTTTGTTTATGATTACATTCATAGGAGCAGTAAGAACATTTAAATAATTTTACATTTGTGTGTATAAGCAGGTGTGTTTTTAAGCGTCCTTTCTGATTACATTCATAAGAGCAGTAAGAACATTTAAATAATTTTACATTTGAATGTGAAACTGCGTGTCTTTTTAACTCTCCTTTCCGATTACATTCATAGGAGCAGTCAGAACATTTAAATAATTTTACATTTGTGTGTGTAAGCATGTGTATTTTTAAGTTTCCTTTCCGATTACATTCATAGAAGCAGTCAGAACATTTAAATAATTTTACATTTGCGTGTGTAAGCATGTGTGTTTTTAAGTTTCCTTTCTGATTACATTCATAGGAGCAGTCAGAACATTTAAATAATTTTACATTTGTGTGTGTAAGCATGTGTATTTTTAAGTCTCCTTTCCGATTACATTCATATGAGCAGTCAGAACATTTAAATAATTTTTCATTGCTGTGAGTCTGCATATGATTTTTTAATCTTGATTTCAAATTGCATTCATAACTGCAATGAGCGCACTTAAACTTTCTTTTGTTGTGTGTTTTTAAATGAGTCTTCAACTCATCTTTGCTTTTAAAACTAAAATTACAATATCTGCAACTTGAGGTTTTCCACATGATACTTTTTAATGCTTTGTTGATGCACAACTTGACCTCTGAGGTTTGCTTCTTGAAGTACTTTTCACTTCCAAATCTTTTTCTCCTTCAGCAGCGTTGATCATAAGACTCTGTGCAAAACAAATGAAAAAGATCATAATAATGTTGACAATTCAAATACTTTTATTAATTTTTTTTATTTATTCCCTTTTTACTAAACTAAATATTTAAATGTCAACAAATAATGTAAAAGAGCCCATTTTTTGTAGCTATCATTTGTTTTTTTCGGCTTTTACATGGCATTTTATATAATTTTTTTTACATTTATTTTAACAAATGTTAAAATATAATTTTCAATTTTTTTAAAATAAATATATTTAGAAAATTTAAATAAAATACTTCTTCATTGGTAAATCATCATAATTAAGTCTATTAGAAAACACTTCTTCACTTATAATAATAATAACAGTAATAACAATAGGCTATAATTTTTTGGGGGGATACATACAATTTTCTTAGTAGTGTCAGTTAAATATTTTGGGAACACAACTGCCATGTTAAATAAGAATCATCTAAATAAAAAATCTATTATTTTGGTATATTATTGGAAAACTCACTCTATTGTGCAAATCTTAAGATGTTCTAAAAATGGTAAAAAAAATGATCTTACAAAAATGTCACTCATCCAAATTTTAAGAATGAGTTACGACGAACAGAATAGAAATTTTTTTTTTTTTTTTTTTTTTTTTTTGAGAAAGATATTTGAAATCTGGCAGAAAAACCCAGATTTTTTGTATTTTGATTTATTAGAATTTTAAAGGTAGTTCAATAAGCAGTTTTTTGATTCTACAAAAATAAATATGAAAACTATCAGAAATCACAGATATATGAAGATGATTTATTTGGCTTCTAATCAAAAGTTATTTGCTATTATAATTTACCAACTTTCATAGTCTAAAATTTGAAAATCCATTTTTCTTTAACGTATCTAAATTCAAAAAAAAAATTTAATTTTGCATACATCACTTTAAAACAACAACAATAATAACAATAATTTATGAGTGCATGTACAGGTGCTGTCACTGCACACTGGGAAGTGGAAATACCGGGATGGAAATCCAACACCGGTGACAGCACCTAAACTAAAGGCAAGAAATCGTCAACTGAAGCATGTTAAATTTTATAAATTGAAGGTTTAGTTCCAGTAGAAATGCAAAGATTAAGTCCGATCGAAATGTTGGAGATTGTGATAAAATGTGCGACAGGAGTTCATCAAGGGAAATGATCGACAAATCAGTTAAGAACTTGTTTCTGGAAGCCCTTAAGGAGGTACATTCGATAAGGAGATGGTGGAGAATGGTGAATTGAAAGAACATGGGAGTGGCAAAACAGACAGGTTGAGGGAACCTCCATCGACATGTAGTGATTGTGGGTCAGATGAGTGTGACCAATGCTAGTAAGCCAAAGATGACCACCTTGTGATGACTTAGACAGCACCTAAAGGGCCATTTACCAACTAAGGGTTTCACATTTCGAAGTTTGGGTCCTCGTACGTCTTCCACCCACCAAAACATCTCTTCCTCCAACAGTTGGTAAAACCTTTCATGAGAATGGCATAGTAATCGGTAACGGGGATGTGTCCCCGACCAAGCTTAGCTGAAAGGTAAGTCCGACTCTATTTCCTTGAAGTAGCTACCATGAGAGCTGCTCTTGTCAGCATGTTTGATACATGGGACACCAACATGAGATGGAACCAAGCAATTTTCCAACATTTTCTTTCAATTATGAAACTAAACAAGGTACTTCTGAAGGACAAAAACCAAAGAGTTTCTAGACGGCCTATTTTGAGGTGGAAGAAGAGCGATCTTAGAATAAGATAATAATGTACGATTCGACAGGATTGATTGTTAATATCTTGGAAGCAACAACTCTGCTGTGAATATTGACAAATATGAAGTAAAAGTATGTTACAGGGTATGATCTATAAATATAGCCGATGCACCTACCCAATCGTTAGTTTTGGAGCCATCAGTGGAAACCACAAGAGAGACTGCGTAAGCCATGAAGTGAGAGGAAGTCAGCTTCTTTTAGTAGGGATGGATGACGGTTGGATTTGAAAACCGACAAATAAGGTCTTAAACACCAATGGGGGCAGGTATAACCACAGTGCACAGTTCTCTTAAGTGTAAAATAACAAGGAGTTTAGAGAAACATTTAGGTAATCAAAAATAGGACACCAACTAATGCGAATAACCAGATAGATGCACAAAGGGAAACCTCATCATAAAGGGATGTGTTAACTAGGGAGGACAGGATAGAAAATTTGACAGATAACAGGATGATGGACATTGGGTATCTGTAAAAATTTTAAAATCAAATACCAGCTATCCAGTATTTTATTATCGGGCCAAATATTTATTAAAATTCACATTACTTGCTACTTTATATATATATATATATATATATATATATATATATATATATATATATATATATATATATATATATATATATATATATATATATATATATATATATATATATATATATATATATATATATATATATATATATATATATATATATATATATATATATATATATATATATATATATATATATATATATATATATATATATATAGCCCACCCACCTCCAAAAAAAAAAAAAAAAAAATTCAAAGGTAAGGGAAACTAAATATTATTTGCACACATAAAATGTCATTCAAAACGGTTTTATGTCATCACGTTTTTAAAGATTTCTCCAAATTTTTGCTGGTCACTGTCAGTAAACTCTTGGAGTCATTTTCTGAAGACTGCCATTACTCGACGGGACACGTCAGATGGAACAGCAGCTACCTATTGCTAAATAGTAATATTAAGGGCGTCAAGGAGTATACATACGTATTTTAAATAGCCCCACAGAAAAAAATCACAAGGACACAAAGAGTGAGGGCAGAGGAACAGAACATCATGACACAACTTGATCAGCCAATCTAAAAACTTAAAAATTGCAATGATCTTTGAGCTGAATGTGCTATAGTTCCATCTTGCAGAAACAACACACTACGTTCTTCAAGCTCACGATACTCGAGTCGTGGCATTAAAAGGTTTTCGAGAATATAGATGTAACAGACAGAGGTTAATTTAACAGAAACACCACTCTCTTCTAAGAAATAAGGATCCCAAGATGCTAACATCTGAAACGACAATGCTATTGTAAAACTTTTGGCATGTTGGAGGTGATAGTGGGCTAATCAATGGAACCTTGGGAAAAAAGAGACATTCCAGTTTTGTACATTGACCCCTGAAAGCAGCACAAACAAGGAGGTAGTAGCCATTCCTCACTGGAGTCACCTACGGCTATGAAGTGCCGAAGGCAACTTCTAAAGCCACGATTAGTTTGAGAGAACTTTGTGCAGTCAATTGAAGCGAAAGTTAGAGCTCAAATAAACATATTGAGAGAATAATAATAATGATAAATAACCTACAACAAAAGCCACAATTAAAAGAAACAGAAAATCTTTCATCAATTCATATAAAGTATTTTTTGTAATTAAGATGTGAGTCCTCCATTTTTAGCTTCCATTTTCAACCTCTCTAACCTTCATTATTTTTCAAAGCAATTATTAGCAATTCAACTCATAAAATTCAATTTCAAGTAAAGAACTATCAAAATAAATAATAAACATTTTATGAGTATGAATATATATGAATATCTTCCGTTAAAGAATCTGAAAATATTTTGAACAAATCTTTGTGAAAAAAAATCAATTTGATTAAAAATATATTTTGAATTTGACTCAAAAAGAAAATCTCATTCAATTTTTAAATCATTTTAATAATGACTTTAAAGGTTTAAAACGTTTATTCAACGAATCTTTAACTTTTTTTTTTTTTTTTTAACTTTTACAATTTAGCTTTTTTAACCTCTGAAATTGTATTAAATAAAATTTCATAAAGACAATGATACAAATTATGAAATTTTTTATATCAAATAGTCTTTATATTAAAGATTAGATAAATATTTATTGAGGCGAGTAATCTTTTGATGTAAGAAGTGATTAAAGAGAATGGGAATTTTTGTATTTGTACGTTGGAAATGATGTTCTCATGTATATGGTTTCTCTTTCAACTCATGGGTAATTATTGAGATTAGAATGGTAATACATTTGCAGTAAACTCTAAATTAATGAATATGTCCAAACAAAATAGCAAATTTGTGTGTTCATCCACGTAGTTGAGTTTTGAAATAGAACCCAATCTCTTAATGTGTGAGTAAAACAAAATGTGCTATTCATTGAGATGAACCAAGTATATATATATATATATATATATATATAGTATATGATTGACTCAATTTTTCTTTAAATCCAAATGTAAAAAATTTAAAATATGACAAATTCATAAGAAAACCAAATGACCTTTTAAATCTATAATTCATACCTGATTTTCATTTAATTCAGAAGATTGCTCAAAATCTTCTCCATTTTCACTACAATCTTCATTTGTGAAAAGAGGCTCGTCCTTTATTTCAATCTCATCTTTAATGTTTATGCTTGAGTAAAAGTTTTTAATCTGTTCAACAGAACAAAAACCTTTTTAAAATAATAATAATAATAATAATAATAATAATAATAATAATAATAATAATAATAATAATAATAATAATAATAATAATAATAATAATTATAATAAAATATTTCCTACCTGAGTTTCTTCCAATGCTAAATCTTGCATAAAGATCTGATCTTCATTTGTAACACAATCTGTTCTTTTAATGTCCATCGTAATCAATTCAAAATTTAATCTATGTTACGTATACCTGGAAGGAGAAAGAATAAATCTCTGTTTTAAAAGTAAATAATTTGCAAATTTATTAACTGACAATGATTTTTTTTTTAGATCTTTTT
>SEYY01005708.1:20000-27225 GCA_009176605.1 Armadillidium nasatum
AAGAACTTGTTTCTGGTCATTTGGGGGTACATTTGGTAAGGAGATGGTGAATTGAAAGAACATGGAAGTGGCAAAACAGACAGGTAGAGGGAACCTCCATCGACATGTAGTGATTGTGGGTCAGATGAGTGTGACCAATGCTAGTAAGTCCAAAGATGACCACCTTGTGATGACTTAGACAGCACCTAAAGGGCCATTTACCAACTAAGGGTTTCACATTTCGAAGTTTGGGTCCTCGTACGTCTTCCACCCACCAAAACATCTCTTCCTCCAACAGTTGGTAAAACCTTTCATGAGAATGGCATAGTAATCGGTAACGGGGTTGTGTCCCCGGCCGAGCTTAGCTAAAAGGTAAGTCCGACTCTATTTCCTTGAAGTAGCTACCATGAGACCTGCTCTTGTCAGCATGTTTGATACATGGGACACCAACATGTGATGGAACCAAGCAATTTTCCAACATTTTCTTTCAATTATGAAACTAAACAAGGTACTTCTGAAGGACAAAAACCAAAGAGTTTCTAGACGGCCTATTTTGAGGTGGAAGAAGAGCGATCTTAGAATAAGATAATAATGTACGATTCAACAGGATTGATTGTTAATATCTTGGAAGCAACAACTCTGCTGTGAATATTAACAAATATGAAGTATGTCACAGGGTATGATCTATAAATATAGCCGATGCACCTACCAAATAGTTAGTTTTGGAGCCACCAGTTGAAACAACAAGAGAGACTGCGTAAGCCATGAAGTGAGAGGAAGTCAGCTTCTTTTAGTAGGGATGGGTGACGGTTGGATTTGAAAACCGACAAATAAGGTCTTAAACACTAATGAGGGCAGGTATAGCCACAGTGCACAGTTCTCTTAGGTGTATAATAACAATGAGTTTAGAGAAACATTTAGGTAATCAAAAATAGGACACCAACTAATGCAAATAACCAGATAGATGCACAAAGGGAAACCTCATCATAAAGGGATGTGTTAACTAGGGAGGACAGGATAGAAAATTTGACAGATAACAGGATGATGGACATTGGGTATCTGTAAAAATTTTAAAATCAAATACCAGCTATCCAGTATTTTATTATCGGGCCAAATATTTATTAAAATTCACATTACTTGCAAATATATATATATATATATATATATATATATATATATATAATATATATATATATATATATATATATATATATATATATATATATAATATATATATATATATATATATATATATATATATATATATATATATATATATATAGCCCACACGCTCCAAAAAAAGAAAAAAAAAAAAAAAATTCAAAAGGTAAGGGAAACTAAATATTATTTGAACACATAAAATGTCATTCAAAACGGTTTTATGTCATCACGTTTTTAAAGATTTCTCCAAATTTTTGCTGGTCACTGTCAGTAAACTCTTGGAGTCATTTTCTGAAGACTGTCATCACTCGACGGGACACGTCAGATGGAACAGCAGCTACCTATCGCTAAATAGTAATATTAAGGGCGTCAAGGAGTATACATACGTATTTTAAATAGCCCCACAGAAAAAAATCACAAGGACACAAAAGAGTGAGGGCAGAGGAACCGAACATCACCACACAACTTGATCAGCCAATCTAAAAACTTAAAAATTGCAATGATCTTTGAGCTGAATGTGCTATAGTTCCATCTTGCTGAAACAACACACTACGTTCTTCAAGCTCACGATACTCGAGTCGTGGCATTAAAAGGTTTTCGAGAATATAGATGTAACAGACAGAGTTAACAGAAACACCACTCTCTTCTAAGAAATAAGTACCCCATGATGCCCATAAGTACCCCATCTGCAACGACAATGCTATTGTAAAACTTTTGGCATGTTGGAGGTGATAGTGGGCTAATCAATGAACCTTGGGAAAAAGAGACATTAAAGTTTTGTACATTGACCCCTGAAAGCAGCACAAACAAGGAGGTAGTAGCCATTCCTCACTGGAGTCACCTACGGGTCTGAAGTATAGAAGGCAACTTCTACAGCCACGATTAGTTTGAGAGAACTTTGTGCAGTCAATTGAAGCGAAGTTAGAGCTCAAATAAACATATTGAGAGTAATAATAATGATAAATAACCTATAACAAAAGCCACAATTAAAAGAAACAGAAAATCTTTCATAAATTCATATAAAGTATTTTTTGTAATTAAGATGTGAGTCCTCCATTTTTAGTTTCCATTTTCAATCTCTCTAACCTTTATTATTTTTCATAACAATTATTAGCAATTCAACTCATAAAATTCAATTTCAAGTAAAGAACTATCAAAATAAATAATAAACATTTTATGAGTATGAATATATATGAATATCTTCCATTAAAGAATCTGAAAATATTTTGAACAAATCTTTGTGAAAAAAAATCAATTTGATTAAAAATATATTTTGAATTTGACTCAAAAAGAAAATCTCATTCAATTTTTAAATCATTTTAATAATGACTTTA
The DNA here is from genome assembly GCA_009176605.1 of Armadillidium nasatum. Taxonomy (NCBI): domain Eukaryota; kingdom Metazoa; phylum Arthropoda; class Malacostraca; order Isopoda; family Armadillidiidae; genus Armadillidium; species Armadillidium nasatum. The sequence continues at coordinate 22,475 of SEYY01005708.1, forward strand.
AAGGTTTAAAACGTTTATTCAACGAATCTTTAACTTTTTTTTTTTTTTTTTTTTTTAACTTTTACAATTTAGCTTTTTTAACCTCTGAAATTGTATTAAATAAAATTTCATAAAGACAATGATACAAATTATGAAATTTTTTATATCAAATAGTCTTTATATTAAAGATTAGATAAACATTTATTGAGGCGAGTAATCTTTTGATGTAAGAAGTGATTAAAGAGAATGGGAATTTTTGTATTTGTACGTTGGAAATGATGTTCTCATGTATATGGTTTCTCTTTCAACTCATGGGTAATTATTGAGATTAGAATGGTAATACATTTGCAGTAAACACTAAATTAGGGAATATGTCCAAACAAAATAGCAAATTTATGTCTTCATCCACGTAGTTGAGTTTTGATACAGAACCCAATCTCTTAATGTGAGAGTAAAACAAAATCTCCTATTCATTGAGATGAAAAAAGTTATATATAAAAATATAAATATTTGATTGACTCAATTTTTCTTTAAATCCAAATGTAAAAAATTTAAAATATGACAAATTCATAAGAAAATCAAATGACCTTTTAAATCTACAATTCATACCTGATTTTCATTTAATTCAGAAGATTGCTCAAAATCTTTCCCATTTTCACTACAATCTTCATTAGTGAAAAGAGGCTCGTCCTTAATGTCAATCTCATCTTCACTTTTCACTACAATCTTCATTTGGGAATGGCTTGTCCTTTATTTCAATCTCATCTTTGATGTTTATGCTTGAGTAAAAGTTTTTAATCTGTTCAACAGAACAAAAGCCTTCTTAAAATAATAATAATAATAATAATAATAATAATAATAATAATAATATATAATAAAAAATAATAGATAATAATAATTATAATAAAATATTTCCTACCTGAGTTTCATCCAATGCTAAATCTTGCATAAAGATCTGATCTTCATTTGTAACACAATCTGTTCTTTTAATGTCCATCGTAATCAATTCAAAATTTAATCTATGTTACGTATACCTGGAAGGAGAAAGAATAAATCTCTGTTTTAAAAGTAAATAATTTGCAAATTTATTAACTGACAATAATTTTTTTTTTAGATCTTTTTTTATTATAAATGCTGAAGAAAGAATGCTACATTATATAGCTAACCAAAATTAGTTCTGAACTGATTTCATTCTATCAATATACTTTCTTAAAACTGTTAAGCAATACTATAAATAACTCAATAAACAATTTTTGAAAATATTTTTAGGTAAAATTTTTTCAACAGATCCTAAAAAAAAATTATCCAATATAATATACTTTCTTAAAACTGTTAAGCAATACTATAAATAACTCAATAAACAATTTTTGAAAATATTTTTAGGTAAAATTTTTTCAACAGATCCTAAAAAAAAATTATCCACTCCAAAGTTTAAAGATGTACATATTTTATTTTGAGGAAGGGGGAGGGTGTAAATTGAGACAAGAAAAACAATTTTATTCACTAAAAACACTTTAAAAAAAAAATTATAACTAAATTGTCAACTTCAATAACAAGAAGAAATAAGAAATTTTAAAAAAAAAATTTATATATATTATATATATATATATATATATATATATATATATATATATATATATATATATATATATATATATATATATATATGAAGTGAAAGTTCATTATATTTCTCCTTCCCCCCAGAAAGTATAAAAGTAATCTTGTAAGTTGTTTGTTGTTTGTAATATCGAAGAGGAAATAAAAACATATATATATATCAAAAGCAAGCAGAAGACAATACCCAAATTTGATATTAAAAGCAAGGAAAAGACAATACTCAAAGTGATAATATCCAGGACAGTCAAGGATCAACTTGAATTATAGTTGGCCCTTATCCAGGGTAAGTGGATAACTTCAGGTTTATTATAGGATATGACTTAGGAGAATATATCTTAAATAATAATTTTTAGTAAACTATAGCTTAATTACAATTTCAATTTTTATTAAAAAGTAAAGTATTAAGGTATAAGACATTTAAAATAAGTAAATTAGAAAAGTAATTAAATTAACGTAAATAACATATAATTTAAGTTTAGTAAGTTTACAAATCATAAGTTCCCACATTAAAGTCATTTATGCTCATAAGAAGAGGTCATCAAAAACATATATTAAATTAGTTTAGGGAAAAATAACATTTTTTGAATAAAAAGTAAAATTTTGTCTATTTTTGTATTTTTTTAAGGGAACTGAACTTGGATCCGAATTGGACAAAAATACCCGATTGATACTACGAGAAAACCAAAAATAGACGATCTTCCCAAATTAGACATTTCCAGAATCTTGACGAGACTGACCTTTAAGGTTCCTACCGAGTATATCAAGAAAGTTTAAAATCCTCTTGAAGAGAAGTAATTTCCCTGAAGGATGGTTAACTCTAAGGTAGGAATAGATGATTCTGGTTTGTTGATATTCTATATAAAATTAGTTAATAAAGTGGATAATGAGTTGTTGTGAAGTTATCAACTCGTAAAAGAATTTACAAATTTATATCAAAAGGTCTTTATACCTACGGTAACTACTTGAAGTAGATAAATAGTAGTATATATATTTATGTGCTACTAAAGATTTTGGTTTATTGAAAGACTTATTTAGGGAAAAATTCGTAAAAAATAAAATTTTTCTTAAACTTAAATTTATTTACATATTTGTTTCTTAGAATCTATAAAAGTTTATCCCCTTTTATTTTATTGGTTTAAAATTTTGTTTATTAGTTGATGAATTAATTTATTGGTGCTATTTAATAAATTCCGTTCCTTTGAAGAATTTATGATTTATGTTTATTTTGTTAAGTTAGTATAATAAATTCTTTTCATCTGTCAAGTTCAATATATATTTATCATATAATAATTGACCCCTTTCATTATAATTGAAGTGTTAATCGAGCGGATACACTTTTTTTTTTTAGAAGTGAAATATCTGTATATACATATATATATATTTGATTGAGATTATTTATCTAGTTAGTAGAGGCCTCTTTTCCATTAATCAAATAGGTGTAGGCTTAATATATATATATAATTGTGTATAATCTATTTTTTATATTCTCATAATAAAAGAATAAAATTCTATAACGTTCTCATTCTTGTCTTGTTCTTAATTGTTTTCATCTGGATGAGTTCCATGTAACATTAAAGGCATTAAAGGTCACAAATTTTGGTGAGTACACTGTTTCGTGTTTTTCCACTCTTGGAGGAATTATTTTCTAATAACTGTTAATTTCCTTCACCCAGTAACAGAGTTGTTTCTTAGACGGTTGGGTCTTTCATATACAAACATAAACAAAGAGATTCCTTGGGATTTATACAGACCGAGCAGGGAAACTTTGAAGGTGCCAAAGAAGTGGCTTGGGAAAGCAGAACATAGCAAACATATTTGCTGGCATCTTTCATGTAAGTGAATTATCATTACATAAATTGGTAGCAGAGCGTAGTTTACTTAAAGTTGGCTTGCTCTGTTGCTGGGTGTTCTGTCACCCCTTTCTTGATTACGGGAGATAAAATCCCACAAACTTAAACGCTTTGTGCTCACCGTTAAACTTCACTGTTGTTGACAAAACCCAAGAAATTCTGATTTCCAGAAAGTCTCTATCTCATAAATCCCCACTTGCATTTTTTTTGGGGCTCACTAAGACCTTAGTTTAACAAAAGATAAAATGCCTGACGTTATGAATTCCTTGTTAGATGACTCTAAGACTTCTTTAGCAGAGGTGGATCCTCCAAATGACCCTCTTAATGGCTCGGCGCGAAATCCACCACTCACGGCGGGCTCAGCCCCAAATCCACCACTCACGGCGGGCTCAGCCCTAAATCCACCACTCACGGCGGGCTCAGCCCCAAATCCACCACTCACGGCTAGTTCAACGCAAAACCCACCACTCACGGGCGGTTTGAATACCAATAATGGTGATGCATTTAATACATTGCTTCAGCAGAATGCTGATCTAATAAGATCTGTTTCCACTTTGGTGCAGTCTCTCTCAATTGAGAGAAAGCCCAGAGTTATTCCACCGGGGAAGTATAAGTTGGGAGCAGGGGAAACCTTGATACAATTTCTTGTGCGATTCGAGAATTATTGCGATGCTATGTACCCTGGTTCAACCGAAGGTAGAGTTTCCCTATTGGGGACTTTCCTTGAAGGATTAGCTTTGGAAGTTTTCAAAATTATAACATGCACCTCATTAGAGTATGAGGAAGTAAAACGATTAATGTTGCAATGGTATAGAGAGGAGTTGGAGAAGGAGTTAAGACATGATGCCGAAAATTTTACGGATGCGAATATAAGACCAGGTGAAACTATTCCCTTATTTGCCTTACGTTTAGTGGGCTTAGCTTCAAGAGCATTCCCAGGGAATGATGTCACAAAGATGCCGATTGTACGACAAAAGTTCTTAAAAAGTCTACCTCCCGAAGTAAAAGCTAAAGTAGATAATACACTAATGGCCATAGAAACTTCTTTGGGTGTACAAATCCCTTGGGAGCGGTTGGTGGCAATAGTGGAGAGTAGTTTCCCAAATCAAAGAGTAGAAGGAGAGAATATGAAACAGATGGAATTAGTGGATTTAACAAAGTCAATCTCAACAACTTCACCATCAAGGGAGGTGATCCCTCGGATTTGTTGTTGTCAACAATCCGCAAGTAGGTTAGGAGAATGTTCCGCAAGAATAAGGACTAGCATGCCTACCATGACCGAACAACCATTACCACAGTCCTCTC
>SEYY01005709.1:0-44419 GCA_009176605.1 Armadillidium nasatum
TACATCTATTTCTTTCCGGAAAAAATGAAAAATTTATTCTCCCGCAGACCAAAAACTATTCTTATACCTGCTCTTTTGACAATAAGAAAAATATTATTATGTAATAGACGATTTTGATTGTATTTTTCCTTCTCACCTTTTCCAAATCATTTATACCTGGGATCGTAATCTCTCCTGAAGATATGATTTTTACTCTATATGGGCTTAATATCAAAAACACATTTGGCTATCATGCAGCTATAAAATCATCATAGAAAGTAATGATACAAATTTTCCTGTCCATTGTGTTCTTGGTGTCTCCTTTTATCATAATCTTTCTTGGACTAATAACGTTTCCATCACTTAATGAACTCTAAAAGGACGTGTTCTGGGGAGCTTACAGAATCTCATCACCTTGCTTGCCTGTTCTGTTTAGGAAACATAGTCCATACTTGTATCCAGTATGAACCACACATTTTGGGTCGTTCCTCACACAGCTCTGTTGGCATATCATATCAACAACAACTCTCACACATTGATTCTCTCCAATCTTTTTCTGACTAACTATTGCAACACTTTCGTCATATTATCATTATTCTCAATTATCTATCTGCAATCTTGTACTTCTTTGAGGACGCTCCAGTAACTCTTTTCAGACAGTCTCATCTTTCTGTCCAGCCCCATTCCTTAGTTTACTGGGATAAAGTTTGAAAACTTATTTATTTTACCCACTTTCTTTGATCTATACACTTTCAAATGCTGTATGCATTGGCAAGCCAGCCAATGATTACTTAATACATTCTGATATATCTTTTCTCTGGTGAGTTTTCGTGCAGATTATTTTACCCTTTTTAACCCGAAATCTGAAACAGAATTTAACCAAAAGAAAAAAAGTAAAGTTACCTTAATGCCAAAGGTAAAAGAGAACCAGACTCTAAATTTATGGTCAAATGAAGAGACGGCAAGAATTGAACTTTACAATCACTGCTCAGATAGTCTGCGTGTTTTCCATCCAGATCTTTCAATTCACTAAAATATAAACAATTACATATATATATATATATTATATATATAATATATATATATATATATAATATATATATATATATAATAATATTATATATATATATATATAATATATATATATAATATATATAATATTATATATATATATATATATATATATATATATATATATATAATCAATTATTTTGCCACTTGTTTTTAATTTATGTTTTCTAACAAAAAATATATATATTTATATATATATATATATATATATATATATATATATAATATATATATATATATATATATATATATATATATATATATATATATATATATTATATATATATATATTATATGAATTTTACATTCATTTTATATCAATTTGTTCATTAACTTATTCTATTATCATAAAAAACTTTCTTCCAATGATTCTTAAGTTGCTTAAAAACCTTTTTATTTCGAAAGTTTTATAATTTTGAGGAAGTGAATGTTGAGTTGGTAAGTCCACTTAAACTACAGTGTTTTAAGAACTTGTTCATCATGGTGAGGTGATTTTGTAACTTCCAGATTAGGTGGTAATCAAATGGAGGAAGACCTAGAGAGCATTGAGAAAGTAGGATGCTTTCCCTGAGTAGGTCGTCAGTTTTTACACATCCATCTTTACGAGGTTAGTTACTAAATAAATTAAGTTCACCTTCGTTACCGAAGGTTTACATCAATCTTTTTCTCTATACTCTCCTATGTTGCCACAAATTTCAGTTTTTTTCATTAAAAACGTTCGTATCCCTATACGATGGGGGAAACTTTTCAATTGCTTCTAAAAATAAGATCCACAAAAAGATATAATTCATATGAGTCAATCACTCCCTCACAGGTTAAAATCACTGTCTAACACTCAAAAAATATTCACTCAATAATAATAATAATAATAATACCTCATCATCTAATAATGACCACGAAACTTTGGCCGAGACGCCTGATAAGTTTGACCCTTCTTTTTCTATTCCATTTTCAATTTCTTCTCTTATGCTTGAGTCAATATCAAATACACTTTCTTCTCTCTTCATATCTGTAACATGCCAGCTTCCTCCACATCTTTAAATAAAATGGAAATTTAAAAAAAAAAATAAAAAAAAAATTTAAATTTATAAAAAATTCTTTAAAGAAAATCATGATAACTTACTCCGGAAACCTTTTCATAATACTTAATACACCCAAACCATTCCATCTTTGGGCAGCTTGGAGCTCCTCGGAAGTAAGACCAACGATCTGCAAAAATTGAACTTTGCCCAAAGGGGTGTTCTGGGGAGTAAGTTGAAGATCTTCACATATTAGCATATGTTGAATTTTCGAATCACTGTTATCTAAAGCCGTGTGCCATGATACATGATCTCCAGCACAAAATATCGAATCTATATGAGAAATTAATAATGTCTGTATACAATTTTTTTTGTTCATAAAATGCTGAATACAGTTTTGTAATACTTCTAATTTGTTTACTTTTAATATATATATATATTAGTGATGGATCGGATGTCATATTTATATAATATATATATATATATATATATATATATATATATATATATATATATATATATATATATATAATATATATATATATATATATATATATACCTTCTAATTTATTGCCTTAATATAGCTAATATTTAATCAAAATTAAATAAAAAACAAGCTAAGAAAATTAACTGTTATTCAAACGAAAACCAAATATTTTACTTGAACTGTAAAAAAAAGTATATTTTAAAACCTCAATATTAATTATAAGACTTTTACATTTATTTACATATTAATTGATGCAAAACGTGTAACCTGTTTGGAATAAATATCTGGCTAAGTTCTGCATTAAAGTGGCTGGCCAAGTTGGTGGAGACTTTTCCCCTTCTTCGCATCTCACTCTCATGGTTAGCTCGAATCCAAAGCCACTTGGAAGATTTGGCTCAGAAACTTCATGAACTCTCCCATCACCATGTAAGTCAGAAAGGCCAAAACTAAAAATAAAAGAAAATAAAAATCATTAATCTTAGTCATAAAAAGTGAGCAGTCATTGGTAATCATATTGAATGATGAAGGAAAGAATGAGTCACGAGTAATTTTCAGAACGTAAAGGTATGTCAAGTAAAGATTATGAATTTCATCTAGCATTTTATCTAATCAATCAAGAGATATGTCCTGAGCAATGAACATAACAAAAAAACTGCGGACCTTATTAAAACAACAATAGCTAATACAATTATTAAAAGATCAAGCCTCAAAATTATTTTTTAAAATTCTAAAAGTTTTGAATACTCGCCTCTGCTCTTAACTGAAATTCACGTGTTTGGGAGATCCAAAAGCATTAATAGTTGGTATTGATATTGTGTGAAAGCTTCAAAAAACATTAGGCCAATATGGAATGAAGGTTGCTGCCAAGGAATGGTATAATAAAAATTAAGAGGATTTATTATAATGGTATAAGAATATACGAACATAAGAAATATAGAGAAAGAATATTTGAAATATAGAGACAGTAAGAAAGCACAAGGGACTATACTATCCCACTATAATAAAGTATTGAGCAGCTATTCACAACATGGGGGTCATGATCACATATATGGGGGGCTGCAGTGAGCCACAAAAAATAGAACAAAATGTACAAAAAAAAAAATGCTTCAAGTTCTTTCATATTTGCTTACATTAATTAAAATGTAAACAAAGCCTAAACGGCATAAAATTCATACTTCTTAAATTTTTTTTTTTTTTTTTTTTTTTGAATGAATATTAAAAAACGATCTAAAACAATTTTATTTTCATTAAATATCTGCTGTGAATATTTTAAAATTTATTAATCACCTGTACAATAAGTATTTCAATCTCCACTTTTGAATTTGACACCTGCTATAATAATAATCAGTCAAATATTGATAAGCATCTCAATTTGGCACTTTTGAATGTGACACATCCTAGGCATAAAAGGTAATTTGGAGATCGTAAGGTTATTAACTTTCTGTTTTGGCTTTTATGAGGAGGGTCGCGAAGCTTAAGAGTCTGAGAAACGCTGTGTAGAGGATAGTGATAGTTGAAATGCGAAAAGTGAGAGCTGATGAGTATAATGTATACTCATGAAGATGATTTTTATTATGAATGTAATAAAGAACTTAAAATATAAAAAATAAAAAGCAATTTTTTTTTGAGAATTAACTGTCAAAGAAAAAAAAAGTATAAATTTAAATATATTGTCCCAGTTTGTGTGACAAGAAAATGATGGAACATAAATAGATCAAAACTTATATGGGGAATATATATATATATATATATATATATATATATATATATATATATATATATATATATATATATATATATATATATATATATATATATATATATATATATATATATATATATATATATATATATATATATATATATATATATATATAATATATATTATATAATAATTTGATGAGAGAGAAAAAAACGAGCTGACAGAAGACAATATGAAAATTACGGTAAACGTAAGCAAACACACATGACTGACAGCTACATTTAAAATGGAGTGATTTTAGGGTTGTTTTCAAGGTATTAACAACCAATGATACAATAAAATTTATTAAAATAGGAAAGAAAGGTAAAAGAACTAAAGGGAATGTCAAAACATAAAGGTAAATGAAAGGGTATTGAGAAGGTATATGCTGACGCATCTTTTGGTATATATATAGGAAAAGAAATGGCAGATTAATTACATCTTTTTCAAATAGGAATAGTAATAAGCATTCAATTTTAGCTTATTATGTTACAGCAATTGGTCTAAAGATAGAATGGAGCCTTGTGAATGTCTGACCACCCCCCCCCCAATGTTCTTGTATTGAACATTATCTTGTTAAGCAATTTTCTATTCACAATTGAAATGAACAGAATAAACAATGTTAAGACATCAAGGTAGAGTGTTTATCTTTAATGCAGAATTTATAATTAAAAATATATATTCATATATATTTTATTAAATGTCGCTTATAAAAAATACACTTGCCTTACATAATGCCAATGAGGTGAAATATTAAGAGATGGATTACCAGCGTTGTAGTACATACTGATATAATCAAGAGGATCAGGCCCTCCTAACCTGTGAAATAAAGAGTGAGATTAATAAATGTATCATTCAATCTTAATCTAATAACAAAAATTGATTTCAAGAACCTAGACCCATGAATAGTCAATCAAATCAAAAAAATAACTAACTTAACACATGTAAATGCCAGTTGCTTCAATTTTTAATTACTATAATTTATTAAAACATGTTTTAATTAATAAAATATTTTGAAAATACTTTAAAAATTTTATAAGGCACAAGCACAAAAAAAATAAAAAATAAAAAATAAAATATCAGAGAATTCGCTATATACAAAATTTCGTCTTTTTAACTCAGTTGAAAATTTGACTAATATATCCAAGTAACTATTCTAATGAAAGGTGTTTGGATTACTTTCAACCTCTATCTCAACCTCATGGGATTCATCAAACAATCTCTTGTGTTTTTTAATTCTTTTAGATAGATCCTCACACTAAAATCATGAAAGTCACCTCATAAATTTAATTTTTTCAAAATCACCTTTGCGTCTACTCTAGTTACTGACTGTTCAATCACATCTTCATTTATATGTTTTAGGGCCTTAATCATGGCTTCAAATTCACAATTTAAACTTTTAAAAGCTTCTGCCGGAGCTGACCATTAGTTCCACTGTGTATTTAAAAAGAAAGATTACCATCAACGTGTAAAACCTTAAGAAAAAATTGAAAAGATGCTGTTGTAGTTCAAAAAATGATAGTTAGCCTGCAGCACGTTGAAGCGTCAGATCCCACTAAATTAAGAGAATGGGCTGAACAAATTATGAAAAATGCTAATGGATTGAACTCTTAAATTTTTGCTTGCAGGTCAGAATATATCCTCGACATATTAGAAGAACTGTCGTTGGTTTATCCTCGACAGTTACTTATTTATGTGCAAAGAGAAAAATTATCACTTCATCAGTTAGTTCTTTAACAGTATGACCAGGATTTTTCAAGAATCAAAAAAATCGTTCTTCAGGAAAACCTTCTTTGCTTACAAATCTAATAATAATACCTAACTGATCATTAAGAGTTTTGTCCGGTGTGGAATTGACTATAATTGAGAAAATATTTGGAAACTTATTTCCTTCACTATTACACTGATGACCGTATCGGCCAGCCATAATCTGAATAAGTTCCTTATAAGTGTTACCAGAACTTTCATATTGGGATGTGTTTTGCTGAGAAAGAATTAAACTCTGCAATAAGCTCCAAACACACCATGAAATTTCCATTTTTAGCAGAACCAAACACTTCGTCATCACATCGGAAAGCTAACCTTTGCGAGGATAGTTTTTTAATAACAGCAACTACTCTCTGGAGTACGCTTCTCCAATATTTCACTTCTTCTAATTGAGATAACAGATGTCTATCAACTCTGCTTAGTTCATTATCCCACCTTTTAAACTTTAACATACAATTGCGATGAAAATTCTCGTGTTTCATCAATCACTGAGTGGCATGTTTCCAATCATTAAAGTCATCTGTTATAAATTGTGATGCAACTATCCCTCCAAAAAGTTTACATAGACCACAAACACACCCCTGGCTGCAGAAACACACTTAATAATTTCGTTTGACGTCTCCATTTAAAAGTTTTCACTCAATGTTTTCATTAAGAATCTATTTTGTCTAGGTATATTCTCTTAGAATTTGAAGAATTTAAAAAATTAGTCAATTTTGATTGACGCCATTTTTGGCAAAGTAGTCTCACGTGACGTCATTGATTTTCCAAAACAATGGATCATTGTTTGGTATTTTGTTTTCTAATACTTCATTTGCAGGATTTCTAGATTTAATAATAGTGTCAGAAGATGGAACATGTTTCAAAATTCATAATATCATTCTTTTCACTTTCAACAGTTATTTGAGGTATCACTGTCAAGTAGAAGGAATCTAGCTTCGGTGTTTGAGACAACACTTCATTTTCCTTCAGCCATTTTACTTTACAGTATTCTTACCCACTAAATCATTTTCTCCCATCTATTATATACAAATTGTATACATACTTTTATAATAGTATTTTAATTACTCATTCAAATTGCATATTTCATAAAAATAATTAAAAATGAATGAAAAAAATCACACTGGTAAACACTATGGCAAAAACTCAACGCAAAACCTAAACCTACAGAAGAAAAAGTGATACTAGCGTTATACTGATTTTTCAGCATAGCCAGAGTTAAGATATATTATTCATTGACACAAGCAGAAAAGAAAAAATTATACTGGCGAAGCTCAATCTTGAGAATGTAGGATGCTCTAAAGAGTGTGTGTTATATATATATATATATATATATATATTATATATATATATATATATATATATATATATATATATATATATATATATATATATATATATATATATTATATATATATATATATATATTTCAAATTGGGAGAGAAAACATGGTTGTTTTCAATGCCTCAAAAACTCAGTTCCTCCATCTCTCTACTCGACACAATCTTCCACACAACTCAAATCTTCATTTGTTCTTAATATTCTTAAGGTTTTTTTTTCTTGTGATCTTTCTTGGAAAGATCAAATTATTCTCTTTGTAAACAAGCTTCTAAGAGGCTGGGTGTTCTGAGGAGTCTTCAGATTTTCTTCAAGATACTCCAAGTTGCTCGCTCTTAATAGGAGTGTTGTCCACCCCTGTATGGAGTATGCCTCACATCTGGAGTAGTTCCACTCATACAGCTCTCCTTGAGAATGTGTAGTCTAGAGCTTTTCGTCTCATCAACTCTCCTATTCTCTCCAGTCTCTTTTTGTCCATCGAATTGTGTCACTCTCTATACTATCGCTATTACAATGGACACTGCTCTTCTGAAACTCTTCGTCGCATACCTCCTCCATTGAGAAGATCTAGTGTGACACGCCTCTCTACACACACTCATCCTTCCTCTGTTCAACTCAGACCCCAGATTTAACTGCTATGCTCAATCTTACATGTACTATACTGGTAAAGTCTGGAACTCTGAGAGAGCAGAAAATTGTAGGCATAAATGAGATGGAAGAAGTTAAAGAGGAGGAGTAGCTCCGGAATAGTCTAAGGCTGAATTAAAGGCAAAAGTCTGAGTGAAATAGTTCAGCTTTAGAAGAAGGCAAAATGGCGTCAGAAGATATTAGAGGAGGAAAAGAGGAAGAAGCAAAATCAGAGTTACAATTTTTGCAAAATGCCAAGAAGGGCGTGAAGAAGAACCAAAGTGATTATTGCATTTACAATGAAAAAAGAGTTTTTGGTGTTGCAGAGGATAGATTTTGCACAATTCCGGGATGAAATATAAATTGAATGAGTTTCTGGAGTTTGAAGACGACGGTAATCCTGAAGGCATCATTCCTATGGAGAATGGTACGAGAACAAGCAGAGTTAAACCAAAGTTCGTTAGGTTTAGTAGAAGGCAAAAGAATATGGAATGTACGCCTCCATGCAAGGGAGTCACTTTAGTAGCAATGATCTCTGCAAACTCCGAGGGTCCATTCCCACAGTTTTGAGTTTCACCAATATTTTTTTTTTTCATTTATTTATTTTTTATAAAGGTAATGTACGAATAAGCGCTTGTAAATTTGGAACACGAGATGGGAGTCGGGGAAGGAGAAGTGGGAGCAGAGACACTCCAATATGAGGCGAGGATACACTAGAGACCCTCTGAGAAGTGAAACGCGAAAAGAACCAACCAAAGGGCAACGGAGTGAAACGAATGGTCTTGACCATACTGTCACTCCCGGTTTATGCCCCATGGAGGGTACTTGCATTGCTTTGGACGGCGCTACATCCCCCCCCAACACAAAAAACACACATATATATATATATATATATATATATATATATATATATATATATATATATATATATATATATATATATATATATATATATATATATATATATTTTTTTTTTTTTTACAAAATTATTAAAAAAAAAATTAAATATTTGAACGTCGTTTCCGATAATTTTGTTTCCAGAACATTGATATGTTGCTTTCCACTAGAAGTTTATTTTTTCAAATGCACAAAATTTTTTTCAATTTATTTTCACGCATTTACTTCTTACATTTGGTTTGTTTTCTTAATATTTAATTTTTTTATTTTAATTTTTTTTTTATTATTTATTATTGTTTATTTTATATTTATATTATATATTATATATATAATATATATATATATATATATATATATATATATATATATATATATATATATATATATATATATATATATATATATATATATATATATATGTGTGTTTTTGTGTGTGGGGGGGATGTAGCGCCGTCCAAAGCAATGCAAGTACCCTCCATTGGGCATAAACCGGGGAGTGACAGTATGGTCAAGACCATTCCGTTTCACTCCGTTGCCCTTTGGTTGGTTCCTTTTCGCGTTTCACCTCAGAGGGTCTCTAGTGTACCCTCGCCTCATATTGGAGTGTCTGCTCCCACTTCTCCTTCCCCCGACTCCCTTCTCATGTTCCAAATTTACAAGCGCTTATTCGTACATTACCTTTATAAAAAAATAAATAAATAAAAAAAAAAAAAAATATTGGTGAAACTCAAAACTGTGGGAATGGACCCTCGGAGTTTGCAGAGATCATTGCTACTAAAGTGATACTCCCTTGCATGGAGGCGTACATTCCATATTCTTTGCCTTCTACTAAACCTAACGAACTTTGGTTTAACTCTGCTTGTTCTCGTACCATTCTCCATAGGAATGATGCCTTCAGGGATTACCGTCGTCTTCAAACTCCAGAAACTCATTCAATTTATATTTCATCCCGGAATTGTGCAAAATCTATCCTCTGCAACACCAAAAACTCTTTTCTTCATTGTAAATGCAATAATCACTTTGGTTCTTCTTCACGCCCTTCTTGGCATTTTGCAAAAATTGTAACTCTGATTTTGCTTCTTCCTCTTTCCCTCTAATATCCTCTGACGCCATTTTGCCTTCTTCTAAAGCTGAACTATTCACTCAGACTTTTGCCTTTAATTCAGCCTTAGACTATTCCGGAGCTACTCCTCCTTCCTTTAACTTCTTCCATCTCATTTATGCCTACAATTTTCTGCTCTCTCAGAGTTCCAGACTTTACCAGTATAGTACATGTAAGAAGCATAGCAGTTAAATCTGGGGTCTGAGTTGAACAGAGGAAGGATGAGTGTGTGTAGAGAGGCGTGTCACACTAGATCTTCTCAATGGAGGAGGTATGCGACGGAAGAGTTTAGAAGAGCAGTGTCCATTGTAATAGCGATAGTATAGAGAGTGACACAATTCGATGGACAAAAAGAGACTGGAGAGAATAGGAGAGTTGATGAGACGAAAAGCTCTAGACTACACATTCTCAAGGAGAGCTGTATGAGTGGAACTACTCCAGATGTGAGGCATACTCCATACAGGGGTGGACAACACTCCTATTAAGAGCGAGCAACTTGGAGTATCTTGAAGAAAATCTGAAGACTCCTCAGAACACCCAGCCTCTTAGAAGCTTGTTTACAAAGAGAATAATTTGATCTTTCCAAGAAAGATCACAAGAAAAAAAAACCTTAAGAATATTAAGAACAAATGAAGATTTGAGTTGTGTGGAAGATTGTGTCGAGTAGAGAGATGGAGGAACTGAGTTTTTGAGGCATTGAAAACAACCATGTTTTCTCTCCCAATTTGAAATATATATATATATATATATATATATATATATATATATATATATATATTATATATATTATATATATATATATATAATATATATATATATATATATTATATATATATATTATATATATATATATATATATACACACACTCTTTAGAGCATCCTACATTCTCAAGATTGAGCTTCGCCAGTATAATTTTTTCTTTTCTGCTTGTGTCAATGAATAATATATCTTAACTCTGGCTATGCTGAAAAATCAGTATAACGCTAGTATCACTTTTTCTTCTGTAGGTTTAGGTTTTGCGTTGAGTTTTTGCCATAGTGTTTACCAGTGTGATTTTTTTCATTCATTTTTATTTTGATTATTTTTATGAAATATGCAATTTGAATGAGTAATTAAAATACTATTATAAAAGTATGTATACAATTTGTATATAATAGATGGGAGAAAATGATTTAGTGGGTAAGAATACTGTAAAGTAAAATGGCTGAAGGAAAATGAAGTGTTGTCTCAAACACCGAAGCTAGATTCCTTCTACTTGACAGTGATACCTCAAATAACTGTTGAAAGTGAAAAGAATGATATTATGAATTTTGAAACATGTTCCATCTTCTGACACTATTATTAAATCTAGAAATCCTGCAAATGAAGTATTAGAAAACAAAATACCAAACAATGATCCATTGTTTTGGAAAATCAATGACGTCACGTGAGACTACTTTGCCAAAAATGGCGTCAATCAAAATTGACTAATTTTTTAAATTCTTCAAATTCTAAGAGAATATACCTAGACAAAATAGATTCTTAATGAAAACATTGAGTGAAAACTTTTAAATGGAGACGTCAAACGAAATTATTAAGTGTGTTTCTGCAGCCAGGGGTGTGTTTGTGGTCTATGTAAACTTTTTGGAGGGATAGTTGCATCACAATTTATAACAGATGACTTTAATGATTGGAAACATGCCACTCAGTGATTGATGAAACACGAGAATTTTCATCGCAATTGTATGTTAAAGTTTAAAAGGTGGGATAATGAACTAAGCAGAGTTGATAGACATCTGTTATCTCAATTAGAAGAAGTGAAATATTGGAGAAGCGTACTCCAGAGAGTAGTTGCTGTTATTAAAAAACTATCCTCGCAAAGGTTAGCTTTCCGATGTGATGACGAAGTGTTTGGTTCTGCTAAAAATGGAAATTTCATGGTGTGTTTGGAGCTTATTGCAGAGTTTAATTCTTTCTCAGCAAAACACATCCCAATATGAAAGTTCTGGTAACACTTATAAGGAACTTATTCAGATTATGGCTGGCCGATACGGTCATCAGTGTAATAGTGAAGGAAATAAGTTTCCAAATATTTTCTCAATTATAGTCAATTCCACACCGGACAAAACTCTTAATGATCAGTTAGGTATTATTATTAGATTTGTAAGCAAAGAAGGTTTTCCTGAAGAACGATTTTTTTGATTCTTGAAAAATCCTGGTCATACTGTTAAAGAACTAACTGATGAAGTGATAATTTTTCTCTTTGCACATAAATAAGTAACTGTCGAGGATAAACCAACGACAGTTCTTCTAATATGTCGAGGATATATTCTGACCTGCAAGCAAAAATTTAAGAGTTCAATCCATTAGCATTTTTCATAATTTGTTCAGCCCATTCTCTTAATTTAGTGGGATCTGACGCTTCAACGTGCTGCAGGCTAACTATCATTTTTTGAACTACAACAGCATCTTTTCAATTTTTTCTTAAGGTTTTACACGTTGATGGTAATCTTTCTTTTTAAATACACAGTGGAACTAATGGTCAGCTCCGGCAGAAGCTTTTAAAAGTTTAAATTGTGAATTTGAAGCCATGATTAAGGCCCTAAAACATATAAATGAAGATGTGATTGAACAGTCAGTAACTAGAGTAGACGCAAAGGTGATTTTGAAAAAATTAAATTTATGAGGTGACTTTCATGATTTTAGTGTGAGGATCTATCTAAAAGAATTAAAAAACACAAGAGATTGTTTGATGAATCCCATGAGGTTGAGATAGAGGTTGAAAGTAATCCAAACACCTTTCATTAGAATAGTTACTTGGATATATTAGTCAAATTTTCAACTGAGTTAAAAAGACGAAATTTTGTATATAGCGAATTCTCTGATATTTTATTTTTATTTTTTTTTTTTTTTTGTGCTTGTGCCTTATAAAATTTTTAAAGTATTTTCAAAATATTTTATTAATTAAAACATGTTTTAATAAATTATAGTAATTAAAAATTGAAGCAACTGGCATTTACATGTGTTAAGTTAGTTATTTTTTTGATTTGATTGACTATTCATGGGTCTATGTTCTTGAAATCAATTTTTGTTATTAGATTAAGATTGAATGATACATTTATTAATCTCACTCTTTATTTCACAGGTTAGGAGGGCCTGATCCTCTTGATTATATCAGTATGTACTACAACGCTGGTAATCCATCTCTTAATATTTCACCTCATTGGCATTATGTAAGGCAAGTGTATTTTTTATAAGCGACATTTAATAAAATATATATGAATATATATTTTTAATTATAAATTCTGCATTAAAGATAAACACTCTACCTTGATGTCTTAACATTGTTTATTCTGTTCATTTTAATTGTGAATAGAAAATTCATTCATACAAGATTGAATGTTCAATACAAGAACATTGGGGGGGGGGTGGTCAGACATTCACAAGGCTCCATTCTATCTTTAGACCAATTGCTGTAACATAATAAGCTAAAATTGAATGCTTATTACTATTCCTATTTGAAAGAGATGTAATTAATCTGCCATTTCTCTTCTTATATATATAACCAAAAGATGCGTCAGCATATACCTTCTCAATACCCTTTCATTTACCTTGATGTTTTGACATTCCCTTTAGTTCTTTTACCTTTCTTTTCTATTTTAATAAATTTTATTGTATCATTGGTTGTTAATACCTTGAAAACAACCCTAAAATCACTCCATTTTAAATGTAGCTGTCAGTCATGTGTGTTTGCTTACGTTTACCGTAATTTTCATATTGTCTTCTGTCAGCTCGTTTTTTTCTCTCTCATCAAATTATTTTTAATTATATATATATATATATATATATATATATATATATATATATATATATATATATATATATATATATATATATATATATATATATATATATATATATATATATATATATATATATATATATATATATATATATATATATATATATATATATATATATATATATATATATATATACCCCATATAAGTTTTGATCTATTTATGTTCCATCATTTTCTTGTCACACAAACTGGGACAATATATTTAAATTTATACTTTTTTTTTCTTTGACAGTTAATTCTCAAAAAAAAAATTGCTTTTTATTTTTTATATTTTAAGTTCTTTATTACATTCATAATAAAAATCATCTTCATGAGTATACATTATACTCGTCAGCTCTCCCACTCTATTTTTCGCATTTCAACTATCACTATCCTCTACACAGCGTTTCTCAGACTTTTAAGCTTCGCGACCCTCTCATAAAAGCCAAAACAGAAAGTTAATAACCTTACGATCTCCAAATTACCTTTTATGCCTAGGATGTGTCACATTCAAAAGTGCCAATTGAGATGCTTATCATATTTGACTGATTATTATTATAGCAGGTGTCAAATTCAAAAGTGGAGATTGAAATACTTATTGTACAGGTGATTAATAAATTTAAAATATTCACAACAGATATTTAATGAAAATAAAATTGTTTTAGATCGTTTTTTAATATTCATTCAAAAAAAAAAAAAAAAAAAAAAAATTCAGAAGTATGAATTTTATGCCGTTTAGGCTTTGTTTACATTTTAATTAATGTAAGCAAATATGAAAGAACTTGAAACATTTTTTTTTTTTTTTTTGTACATTTTGTTCTATTTTTTTGTGGCTCACTGCAGCCCCCCATATATGTGATCATGAGCCCCATGTTGTGAATAGCTGCTCAATACTTTATTATAGTGGGATAGTATAGTCCCTTGTGCTTTCTTATGTCTCTATATTTCAAATTTCTTTCTCTATATTTCTTATGTTCGTATATTCTTATAACCATTATAATAAATCCTCTTAATTTTTATTATACCATTCCCTTGGCAGCAACCTTCATTCCATATTGGCCTAATGTTTTTTGAAGCTTTCACACAATATCAATACCAACTATTAATGCTTTTGGATCTCTCAAACACGTGAATTTCAGTTAAGAGCAGAGGCGATATTCAAAACTTTTAGAATTTTAAAAAAAAATTTTGAGGCTTGATCTTTTAATAATTGTATTAGCTATTGTTGTTTTAATAAGGTCCGCAGTTTTTATGTTGTGGTGTTCATTGCACAGGACATATCTCTTGATTGATTAGATAAGATGGTAGATAAAATTCATAATCTTTACTTGACATACCTTTACGTTCTGTAAATTACTCGTGACTCGTTCTTTCCTTCATCATTCAATATGATTACCAATGACTGCTCACTTTTTATGACTAAGATTAATGATTTTTATTTTCTTTTTTTTTTATAGTTTTGGTCTTTCTGACTTACATGGTGATGGGAGAGTTCATGAAGTTTCTGAGCCAAATCTTCCAAGTGGCTTTGGATTCGAGCTAACCATGAGAGTGAGATGCGAAGAAGGGGAAAAGTCTCCACCAACTTGGCCAGCCACTTTAATGCAGAACTTAGCCAGATATTTATTCCAAACAGGTTACACGTTTTGCATCAATTAATATGTAAATAAATGTAAAAGTCTTATAATTAATATTGAGGTTTTAAAATATACTTTTTTTTACAGTTCAAGTATAATATTTGGTTTTCGTTTGAATAACAGTTAATTTTTTTAGCTTGTTTTTTATTTAATTTTGATTAAATATTAGCTATATTAAGGCAATAAATTAGAAATATATATAATATATATATATATATATATATATATATATATATATATATATATATATATATATATATATATATATATATATATATATATATATATATATATATATATATATATATATATATATATATATATATATATATATATATATATATATATATATATATATAAAAGTAAACAAATTAGAAGTATTACAAAACTGTATTCAGCATTTTATGAACAAAAAAAATTGTATACAGACATTATTAATTTCTTATATAGATTCGATATTTTGTGCTGGAGATCATGTATCATGGCACACGGCTTTAGATAACAGTGATTCAAAAATTCAACACATGCTAATATGCGAAGATCTTCAACTTACTCCCCAGAACACCCCTTTGGGCAAAGTTCAATTTTTGCAGATCGTTGGTCTTACTTCCGAGGAGCTCCAAGCTGCCCAAAGATGGAATGGTTTGGGCGTATTAAGTATTATGAAAAGGTTTCCGGAGTAAGTTATCATGATTTTCTTTAAAGTATTTTTTTATAAATTTAAAATTTTTTTATTTTATTTTTTTAAATTTCCATTTTATTTAAAGATGTGGAGGAAGCTGGCATGTTACAGATATGAAGAGAGAAGAAAGTGTATTTGATATTGACTCAAGCATAAGAGAAGAAATTGAAAATGGAATAGAAAAAGAAGGGTCAAACTTATCAGGCGTCTCGGCCAAAGTTTCGTGGTCATTATTAGATGATGAGGTATTATTATTATTATTATTATTATTATTATTGAGTGAATATTTTTTGAGTGTTGGACAGTGATTTTAACCTGTGAGGGAGTGATTGACTCATATGAATCATATCTTTTTGTGGATCTTATTTTTAGAAGCAATTGAAAAGTTTCCCCCATCGTATAGGGATACGAACGTTTTTAATGAAAAAAAACTGAAATTTGTTTCAACATAGGAGAGTATAGAGAAAAATACTGATGTAAACCTTCGGTAACGAAGGTGAACTTAATTTATTTAGTAACTAATCCTCGTAAAGATGGATGTGTAAAAACTGACGACCTAGTCAGGGAAAGCATCCTACTTTCTCAATGTTCTCTAGATCTTCCACCATTTGATTATCACCTAATCTGGAAGTTACAAAATCACCTCACCATGATGAACAAGTTCTTAAAACACTGTAGTTTAAGTGGACTTACCAACTCTAACATTCACTTCCTCAAAATTATAAAACTTTCGAAATAAAAAGGTTTTTAAGCAACTTAAGAATCATTGGAAGAAAGTTTTTTATGATAATAGAATAAGTTAATGAACAAATTGATATAAAATGAATGTAAAATTCATATATATATATATATATATATATATATATATATATATATATATATATATATATATATATATATATATATATATATATATATATATATATATATATATATATATATATATATATATATATGTTAGGAGACTGAAAATTTTAGAAGCATTACACCTTAGTATAAAACATGAACAAGTGCAAAATACATTTACCAGTTGTCAAAATAATTTTGGAAGTTCATCTCCTCCATATACAATGTTGCGATTATCAAGGTAATATATATATATATATATATATATATATATATATATATATATATATATATATATATATATATATATATATATATATATATATATATATATATATATATATATATAATGTAATTTTTATTATTTTAGTGAATTGAAAGATATGGATGGAAAACACGCAGACTATCTGAGCAGTGATTGTAAAGTTCAATTCTTGCCGTCTCTTCATTTGACCATAAATTTAGAGTCTGGTTCCCTTTTACCTTTGGCATTAAGGTAACTTTACTTTTTTTCTTTTGGTTAAATTCTGTTTCAGATTTCGGGTTAAAAAAGGGTAAAATAATCTGCACGAAAACTCACCAGAGAAAAGATATATCAGAATGTATTAAGTAATCATTGGCTGGCTTGCCAATGCATACAGCATTTGAAAGTGTATAGATCAAAGAAAGTGGGTAAAATAAATGTAAGTTTTCAAACTTTATCCCAGTAAATTAAGGAATGGCATAGCTATTAAGTCTGAGGTCAGAGAGCTGGACAGAAAAGATGAGACTGTCTGAAAAGAGTTACTGGAGCGTCCTCAAAGAAAGTACAAGATTGCAGATAGATAATTGAGAATAATGATAATATGACGAAAGTGGTGCAATAGTTAGTCAGAAAAAGATTGGAGAGAATCAATGTGTGAGAGTTGTTGTTGATATGATATGCCAACAGAGCTGTGTGAGGAATGACCCAAAATGTGTGGTTCATACTGGATACAAGTATGGACTATGTTTCCTAAACAGAACAGGCAAGCAAGGTGATGAGATTCTGTAAGCTCCCCAGAACACGTCCTTTAAGAGTTCATTAAGTGATGGAAACGTTATTAGTCCAAGAAAGATTATGATAAAAGGAGACACCAAGAACACAATGGACAGGAAAATTTGTACCCATTACTTTCTATGATGATTTTATAGCTGCATGATAGCCAAATGTGTTTTTGATATTAAGCCATTATAGAGTAAAAATCATATCTTCAGGAGAGATTACGATGCCAGGTATAAATGATTTGGAAAAGGTGAGAAGGAAAAATACAATCAAAATCGTCTATTAATAATAATATTTTTCTTATTGTCAAAAGAGCAGGTATAAGAATAGTTTTTGGTCTGCGGGAGAATAAATTTTTCATTTTTTTCCGGAAAGAAATAGATGTAACATGCGTTGCTGAAAGACCATGGTAGTTCTTTAAAGTAAGTTGCTTTGAAAAATAAAACGAAAAGTTATAGTTGAACCAAAGTTTAGGTTTTAGTTGAAGAGAATGAAAATGGAGGTATTCCTGCATAAAATGTAGAATCATCGTGAAATCATCCTGTCTTAGCGAAAAACACAAAGATGTTAAAAATATATATATATAACTGATTTTTTAGCTGGTTCGAGAGAAGTCCGAAGTACCATCAGTTTTCGACACAAAAATGCTGAAGGTGTATTCTTGCTGAAGACTTGGAGACAGAATAAGAATAAAATACTGAAATAAGATGGTTGGAAGAACCCAGAGGAAGAAGAGTTTAAGAGCATAAAGCCGAAGGTTCAGTTCTGTATGTCAAATCTATCTTCCCACGATATAGGATTTTAAAAGAATTGAGTTGACTGTTCAAAGTTTGTTATGAAGAGAGAATTTGTCAACGAGTTCGCTGACTATAACTTCAGAATTGAATTAAACTTATTGGCAATAATAATAATGGGATTTTTGATTGAATAATAAAGCTCGAAATATATATATATATATATATATATATATATATATATATATATATATATATATATATATATATATATATATATATATATATATATATATATATATATATATATATATATATATATATATATATATATATATATATATATAATAAAAAAAAAAAAATAGTAAATTTTTTAAAAAAAATTTTTGTTTCTTTCAGAGGACGTTTAAAACATGGTCGCCATTTTACTTTCAAATCTCCATTGGGTGTTGGCGCCCTTACATTACTAACTCCTTCTGTAGAAGGGGGATTTGTCACTTTAGAAAACCCATATGGAATAAAAGGTTCCTGGCTACAGGTGCTTATTGATGAAGAGCTTTTAGAAACTATGTCAAATGATCTTACTTCTCTTACTAATATACAAGATGTAAGTATGGTTTGTGTAGTTTCGTAAAATTGGAGTTAAGAAATGGATTTTTTTTCTGTCTGGGACTAAACACGGTCAAACTTTATTCTCAATTTGATATATTTAGAGGAGACTAAAAATTTTTTTTTTTCTTTTTACACATCACCACCGCTCACGGGCAAAGCCCTATTCAAGGAGGGGGTGCTAGAGCAATAGAAGAGATAAAACAACCCACAAGCCCCACCTAACGTAAATTTCGCAGGTGAGCATAGACGCTGGCCTTAAAGGAATTGAGATTAAATTCAGCAGGAAACATAGAAGATGGGAGAGAATTCCACAAAACAGAGGTGACAGGAAAGAAGGAGGCACCACAGCGAACAAGCCTGGAGTTGCTTATGTCTACACAAAATTTATGTGCAGACAGTGCACCCCTTGTGCTACGAGGGCGCCGTAAAGGTGGAGGTATGCGAGTGGACAGTTCCCTCGAGCATTTGCCGCTGTAGTACCTATAGAAAAGAGACAGGGCACCAACGTCACGTCGAATAGATAAAGGGTCAAGGGAATTTGTAAGAGCAGAACAGTTTATAAGTCTTTTAGCTTTTGACTCAACCCTATCCAAAAGACGGGTGAAACCTGAGCCGCCCAGATATGAGAGCAGTACTCCATACAAGGGCGGATGAGGCCCTTGTATAACTGGAGTAACTGCGAAGAAGAAAAAAATTCTTGCAGCCTAAACAGAACTCCCAGCTTCTTTGAGGCCGCCCTAGCAACCATTGTGATGTGAGGTTTCCAAGACATTTTTTTGTTTATGTTAAGGCCAAGAATATTTATATTGTCAACAGGAGAGACGGGAGAACCGTCGAAAGAAATAGAAAAGTTAGGAGGTGTCTTTAAGAGGGAGATTTCCAGATGTTGAGTTTTTAAAGAGTTGAACTTCACAATGTTGAGACGACCCCACTAGGAAATTCTATCCAGATCTGCAAGAATGGAATCGGAAAGATGAAGACAAGAGGCAACTCTAGATGCAAAGGAGGGAGCAGATTTAAAATGAGTAGAAGAATGGAGGGTCGAGTCATCGGCATATGAATGGATAGGGTTAGACGAGCAACTGAGAAGATCATTAATGAAAAGTAGGAATAGAGTAGAAGACACGACAGAGCCCTGAGGAACACCACTATTAACAGAGAAGGAAGAAGAAGTCGCACCATCAACAACAGCCGAAATGGAACGATTAGAAAGAAAGTAGACATAAGTAAGCAAAGAGAAGGAGGAAACCCAAAGGTGGGGAGCTTGGAGAGCAGTGACGCATGCCATACCCGGTCAAATGCCTTGGATATTTCAAGCGCCACCACAAAAGTCTCCCCATGGTCCCTAAGGGCAGAAGACCATAGATCTGTGAGATAGGAAAGTATATCACCAGTAGACCTCGAGCGCCGAAACCATACTGATGATCAGAAAGAAGAGAATGAGATTCCAGGTGATCTAAGAAATGAGAGTTGAGAAGGATTTCAAAGATCTTAGACAGAATACAAGTGAGAGCTATAGGGCGATAGCTAGAAGGATCAGAGCGGCTACCTTTTTTCCGGAATAAGTTGGACTAATGCGCGCTTCCAACACTGAGGAAAAGTACTAGTATTGAGGCACAGAGAGAAAAGTTGAACGAGGGATGGAGCTAACTCAGACGCACACTCCCTTAAAGCTCGGGGAGGAATGCCATCCGGGCCGCTTGCCTTCCTAACATTCATAGATTTCAGAAGCCCATGCACCTTATCAAATGTAATCACAGGTAAAGGCATGGGACATCTTAGAGGAGAAGGAGTAGGAGGAGGGTTGCCGGAGTCGTCCAGGGTTGAATTAGAAGAAAACAGGAGGCCGAAGAGATTAGCCTTTTCAGTCGGAGTGTTAGCAACAGAACCATCAGAGCGGATAAGAGGAGGAAAGGAGGATTTACAGAAGTTGTTAGAGATGTTTTTGGCAAGAGGCCAGAAAGATTTATCAGTAGGAGAATTTAGGAGCTCAACACACCTTCTTTTAGTGAAAGCCTGCTTTGCTCGTCGAAGAATATCCCTGCAACGATTCCGAGCAGAATGAAAATTAGCAAGAGTGATAGGAAAAGGAGAATAATAAATAAAAATAAGCGATGTCTCTAGCTTGAATGGCGCGAGAGCAAGCGCGATCGAACCATGGATTTTGAGGAGAGAAAGATTTAGACGAAGAAGGGATGAACCTGCTCATCCCATCAACGATTACAGCCCCCACCTTATCGGCAGAAACCGAAGCGTCTTCAGAGATAAAGCAGTCCATCCAAGGATAGTTAGCATAGAAGCAACGCAAAGCCCCCCAGTCAGCCCGATCAAAGTGCCAGAAGATACGCTTAGGGCAGGGTGGAGCAGTTGGAGAGAAAGCTTGAAAATTAAGAGTAATTAGGTTTTGATCAGATTTACTAATAGGTGCGAAGACAACGTATTTATAGAGAGCAGGACTAGTAGTTAAACATAAGTCAAGAGTGTTTAAGAATTGGTTAGGACGATCTATATTATATTAAATATATTTATATTTAAAATATATTTATTAATATTAAATATATTAATATTTAAAATTTCATATTTAATGTTTGAAGTTTGTACATATAATTATTACAAAGACATTCGACATCTACAGTTAGGATCGTTTGACTTTTCTATTTATCTATTTAGCTTTTGCATTATTACTTTTAATTTTCCATCTTTGACTCTATAGCTTTTTTCTTTTCATTTTCTTTGAAATTTGAATATTCTTCTCGTAGTCCCTCGCTGACTCTATTTTAGGTGTTGTTTAACTTCATTTCCACTTCAGCTTTGAAATACATCTTTAATATTAATTTTTTTCATACACTTTAGTAATAAATACTATTTTTTTTTCTTATTCCAATCTTGCCTTGTATTCCACTTCTTAACTTCACGCCATTGCATACTTCTCTCTGTTCATGTTCAATTTCTTCCTCTTTTAAGCGTTTGAATTCTTTTATACCCATATTTATAGCCCACAACATACTTCCTTCCCTTAAGAAATCTTGATTGTTTTCCCAGTTTCCCAGATTTACCAGAGTTTGTGTATGGCCATAATCTGACCTCCAAACTCCTGTTTTTGCATTACTTTTAATTAAATGTAGAAAATGCTTCGTATTTTTAATATTAACAATAATATTACTACTATAATAATAATAATAATAATAATAATTATTATTATTATTATTATTATTATTAATGTTTCAGATTGTTATTCCGAAGTCCTTCAGATGGCCAGATAAAAATCTTAAAATTACTATAATAGGGAATGAAATTTTTTTGATTTATATATATATATATATATATATATATATATATATATATATATATATATATATATATATATATATATATATATATATATATATATATATATATATATATATATATATATATATATATATATATATATATATATATGGCCTCCCTGACTAAGATGCCTAGATTTTTTTATCTCTTCTTGGTTGTTAGATTGACATACTAACAAAGGTAAGAAAAAAAAATTTAATTAAACTAATTTTTTTTTTGTTTAGAGTATTGTAGGGCAAGATGCACAAACTATTACTTTTAAACAACACGTTGTAACAAAAGTGGTGTTGGTTCGAATGCTCGAAAGTAATTTATGAAGAAATATTACAACTACTAAGTTTTATTGATGGTTTGTAAGATTGGTTGTTATGATATCAATAGGTTCATGGTTACCTATTACTCTCGTAGTTTTTTACCTGTAGTACACGTAGTTTTTTTTTTTTTTTCTTTTTATTGGTGTGAAAACAGGATGTTAGGCCCTTCCACTCTATCCCTTTTGGTTTAAATATTTTATAGCATACAAATTATAGTTATTTAAATATTTAGTTTTCACTACTTACATATCTTAAGTAGTATAAAAATAGTATTTTTATAGTTTGAAATTTTAATTTTCAATTTATATATGTACAAAATTAAGAATAGGAATATTTTTTTTTATTGTTAATGAGGATTATATATATATATATATATATATATATATATATATATATATATATATATATATATATATATATATATATATATATATATATATATATATATATATATATATATATATATATATATATATATATATATATATATATATATATATGAGTGGGATTGAGACAGGGGTGTGTAATGTCTCCATGGTTATTTAATCTATTGATGGATGGTGTAGTTAGAGAAATGGAGTAAGAAGGGAAGGGTATTAGGTTGAGAAATATGGAGAGTGAATGGGATGTGAATGTTTTACTTTTTGCAGATGATGCGGTGTTGGTGGCAGAATCTGGAGAAAAGTTGAGAATACTTGTGAGAGAGTTTGAGGGGAAGTTTTCAAACATGAGATTGAAAGTCAATCCAGCGAAGAGTAAAGTTATGAGGATTGGAGGTGGGGATGAGGAGATGTGGGGAGGAATGGGGGGAAGGAAACTTGGAGGTGGATGAATTCAAATATCTAGGAATGTTGGTGGAAGGTAAGGGTGGGACGGTAAAAGAAATAAAGAATAGAGTGGTAGAGGGAATGAAAGTGTTGGGGGTCCTAAGAGAGGAAAATTTCGAAAGAAATAAAGATAAGAATGAATGTATGTGTTTACCTTCTGTAATGTATGGGTGTGAAACATGGATGATAAGTGCTCAGGCGAGGAAAAGTTTGAATGTCTTTGAAATGAAAGGTTTGAGAGCGATTATGTAAATTGAGAAGGATTGATAGGATTAGAAATGAAAGAATAAGGGAGATGTGTAAATGGAAGAGGGGTGTAGTTGATAGAGCGGAGGAGGGTGTGTTAAAATGGATTGGACATATGTGTAGAATGAATGAGGACAGAATGGTAGGCAAGGTACTTAAATCCGAGGTGGATGGGGTAGAGGGAGGGGAAGGCCAAAGTGGAGATGGATGGATGGAGTGAGAGATTTTGGGTGGAAAGAATTTGAGTTTGGAAGAGGATAGAAGACTTGCGGAGGACAGAGTGAGATGGAGAGCGGTGGTGAAAGGGGTTGAAAGGTAAGAAGGGTATGTTTGTAAGGGAATTGTGGCGGGCACCACCACACGAAAGTGGGAAAGGTGATAGTGAAATTAATAAATAAAAATATAATCATAAAGGGAGGGAATGGTTAATTGAATATTTAGCCAGGATTTTTGTTTTATTTATTTTGTATTTTAAGTTATGTAAAATTTTAAGAGAAAAGTAGGTGGTTATGATGACTACGATTTTCTTTTTCTTCTATTTGGTATACAAGGCTTCTTCTGAACCGTTCTCAGATTTTCATTATAAGTTTGTGTTGAGAAGTTTGTTTTTCTTCTCTTCTAAGTTTTGCTTTCGCCAATTTTTAGGGAATTAGGGTAACTTCAATGAGTTCTTCATAGTTTTATTTGTTATCCTTCAAAATGGGGTTACTTCCTGTTGTTCTATTCAGGGTACTAAGAATTTGTGTTCTCTTAAGGTGGGGGTTAAAAACCATTGTCATTTTGTTCATCTTTAGGGACCGTAAACAAGAGCGAATGAAAGCAAATGAATTTTTTAATGGGGGAAGTAAGTTGAAAAGTAGTATGGTTTTGAGAATAATGTTCGAGCTTGTGCCTTTATACTTTGCAAAATGTACTCTAAAAAATGGCCTTATTTGTTAATTATAAATAGTTAACCTATTTTTTCCTACTGGAAATGTTTTAAGATTGTAGTTTTAACAAATTTTTTGTTTCTCAGTTATAATTTATCTCATTTTCGAGAATCTCAGTTTGTAATTAGATTTTGTTGTATAAATTTATAATAAAAATTTCTAATTTCTTATATAAGATCTTTTTCAGAAAACCTAATTTTGTTTCTTAGTGATTTTAACGTATTGTAGTTTAAATACCATTATACATTGTAATTAAACTACTAACTAGCCGAGTGATTGGATAGAACACCTTATTAGAGTAATTAGAGGTTGAGATTAATAGCTTTATTAATTTAGTTGTAGAGAGTCATTAACTTTTCCATATAGTTAATAAGTTAGTCATTTAATTCTCTCCTTGCATTGGGATAGAAACTAATGAAGAAGATGGTGGTCTATTCAAACTCTTTAATTTACTTTCGCTCTTGCACCCTCAGATATTCAAAAACTTAATCATATCGCCTTACGAGGGTTCGATTTTTTTTCCGTTTTCTTGGGTAGGAAAACTACCTTGATGCCTGGAAGAATATCTTGATGAATGGTAACAATAGAAATAGTTTTTTTAATATGGAAGTTGAAGATTTGTAAAATGATGCAAGTTTACTTCTGGCAGAGCAGCATTACCACTCAATTCAAGAACTTCAGTTGCGAGATATACTAGAATTAAGTGCCGATACGTTTGACGTATTTCCTTTATTTTTAAAAAAGATTAAAAAGACTAAGTAAGTTCAACTGGGAATTCTAAACTGGCACGACTTGTACTCTGTAGACTGTTGAACAGAAATGAGAATAGGATTAACGATTGTTATATACCCAACTGGAAAGGATTTAATTTAGTTTAGAAAAAAAAATCTTTAAGGTAAGTACTATCGTTTGTCAGCTTCCTCCAACATTTCAGGAAATCTGAACAAGACTCGAGTTGTGGAACCAAATGACATAACAATGTGCTCAGATTATAAACATTTTCTTGCAAATTATTCAACATAAGAAGAGAGGACTTTACTATTATCGCTGGTGATATCTAATAAAGAAGGCTTACACTTATTGGGTGATGTTAATTATAAAATATCAAATTTTTGGTATAGAAACACATTTTTTTCAACAGTGACCCAGGCAACGACTGCAAGTATGTTTATGGTGAACCA
This sequence comes from Armadillidium nasatum, assembly GCA_009176605.1. NCBI lineage: Eukaryota > Metazoa > Arthropoda > Malacostraca > Isopoda > Armadillidiidae > Armadillidium > Armadillidium nasatum. The sequence continues at coordinate 26,212 of SEYY01005709.1, forward strand.
TAGTACATAATGGAGGGTAATTGAACCTTTCTTTCTTGAGAATGGAGAAAAACTGAATGCTTTTTTTTGTTATATAACTTTCTTTAACTAGCTGTAAATGACATCGATAATCATTGTTGTGGCTGTTAAACATTAAATCTTTGGAAATGTAATGATTCTAATCACTTCATGTGATGGCAGTATTAAGTAACTATCAAGGCCAATCAATATATTTAACTGTTCTTAACCTTGAAGATATTTAAAAAATAATCGTTGAAAAAGGATCTACAACATTTTTTTTTTTTTTTAAAGCAGACGATTGAAAGGAATTTGCATTAAATAAAATAGAAAACATATTTGAAACAACGCACATGAAATAGAGACTAACGTTATGGTTATGGACAACGTTCTGTTGAAGACAAAATCCGTGTATTTTTACTGAGGGAGGAAATCTGAATGATCTTATATTCAACGAAAGAAATACTTAAATTTTGTCTCGGATATGTGTTAAGGCCTTAAGATCATTTTTTATTTTTGAGATAAAATTTATCATTGAAGGTTCCAGCATGAATTTGAGGAATTTTCATAATTGGGTGAGATACGTATTTTTGAATTGTAAATTCCTCTAGTGTTAATAGTTTCGGAACTTCTTAGACCCTTTTTCTTTTTTAACCGATCTTTCCTTGACGGATGGCACAAACTTTCACGAATATTTCAGAAAGACCATATCTTAAAATTCATTATATAATAATGTATATATATCTCTATGAAAAAAAAAGTTGTATCCCAAATATCTTAAAATCATTGCATGGTTTTTGTGATAGTATTACTTGAAAAAAAAATTTGTATCTCAAATTTCTAAATATTAAAAGTTATTTTTTCCCAAATATTTTGACTCTCAACTCATTTCTGTGGATACATATTAAAAATCTGAACAATGATATTTGCATTATCCAAATTTTCACCCTAAAAATTTTTTTTTTTTAAATAACGTTATTGTCTCGACCAATCTAACCCAACTTTCTGGAATGCTGCAGAAAGACCTATTTTTAAAAATTCTCGTTCAGAATTTTAATATGTATGAGAAATGAGCGGCGTTAAAATATTTAGGGGAAAATAATTATTTTTAATAGTTTTATAAATTTTTTTCCCAGAATATTTTGGGCTACTTTTTTTTTTTTTTAACGATATTTTTCAAAATTTCTGTGATGAACCTTTAGAAATGGTCTTCCTGTAGTGTTCCTGAAAATTTGGGCAAGAACGGTCATGGAAAAAAAAAAAAAAAGGTTATTAAAAAAGTTGGGTATATGGATCTCGGAAACTAACACTTCATAAATTTTACAAGAATGAAAAAAAAAAAAAAAAAAAATAAATATATTTTCACCGAATTATAAACATGAACCAAAATTTGATATTTGTAACTCGATTAAAAATTGTATTCCAAAAATAGAAAATAAAGGTTTGTACTCCCTTTATTAAGTAACATTAAATTTATACTTGTTTAATAAATTCTGTTTTATTTATTTTTACACTCCATCCGTGAATAGAAGTTTGCCTGTGAGTGACGGTAAGGCAACAACAACAACAAAAATTTGCTTTGCAAGTACAGCTTTGGGCTTACTAAGTAAACGCTTGAGATCTTTCTATAAATATTTCGCCCCTTTTTTCAAGATTTTCAAGTAAATTTTCTTGAATACAGTTATTTACTCCTCCCCGATGGTTATAGTTTTTAAATTCTCGAAACTTGCTACTTCCCCTAACTTATTAAAAAGACGTATAATTATGACCGTCATGTAGTCCTCAAACTTATAAGGTGGTTTTTGTACCGCCTTTGCGAACTGTATCGTTTCTGCCTATCGACTAATTCTCTCCCTTCTTTGTAGGTACATTTCATTCGCTTAGCAAGTATCGAAAAAAGTACTACTTAACCTAGTGCTGTAACTGCTGACCTCCCACCACTCCCTTTGTACTGCCAGATAACCGATTATTTTACAGAGAAGGAACGGAGACCAGTTTTGGTTTCGACTGATCTCCAAGAGCGTCTATAGAAAAGTGACTGGCGTGGCCCACCCACCACGCCCTTTGTACTGCACTTTCTTATATACAGTCGTTTAGCAGGGTTGCCTGCCAGATGCACGATAATTTACTGAGTAGGAATAGAGACCAGGTTTGGTTTCGACTGATCTCCAAGAGCGTCTATAGAAAAGTGACTGGCGTGGCCCACCCACCACGCCCTTTGTACTGCACTTTCTTATATACAGTCGTTTAGCAGGGGTTGCCTGCCAGATGCACGATAATTGACTGGCTGAATTATTTCAGCGAGGGTTGCCTCCTGCCAGATGCACGATAATTTAATGAGAAGAATGAAGAGAGACGAGTTGGTTTCGACTGACCTCCAAGAGCTTTTATATTCGACTGGCTGACGTCGCCCACCCACCACTCCCTTAGTAGCGCTTTTTCTTATATACTGTCGTTTAGCAAGGGTTGCCGCCTGCCAGATGCACGATAATTTACTGAGTAGGAATAGAGACCAGTTTTGGTTTCGACTGATCTCCAAGAGCGTCTATAGAAAAGTGACTGGCGTGGCCCACCCACCACGCCCTTTGTACTGCACTTTCTTATATACAGTCGTTTAGCAGGGTTGCCTGCCAGATGCACGATAATTGACTGGCTGAATTATTTCAGCGAGGGTTGCCTCCTGCCAGATGCACGATAATTTACTGAGAAGAATGAAGAGAGACGAGGAGTTTTGACTGACTTCCAAGAGCGTTTATAGTCGACTGGCTGACGTTGCCCACCCACCTCTCCCTTTGTAGCTGCTTTTTCTTATATACTGTCGTTTAGCAAGGGTTGCCGCCTGCCAGATGCACGATAATTTACTGAGTAGGAACGAGAGACCAGTTTTGGTTTCGACTGATCTCCAAGAGCGTCTATAGAAAAGTGACTGGCGTGGCCCGCCCATCACGCCCTTTGTACTGCACTTTCTTATATACAGTCGTTTAGCAGGGTTGCCTGCCAGATGCACGATAATTTACTGAGTAGGAATAGAGACCAGTTTTGGTTTCGACTGATCTCCAAGAGCGTCTATAGAAAAGTGATTTTAAAAATTTATTCACACCTCCCGGGTTTCTTACTTTACCTAGAGGTGTTCTCCCTTGTATAGAGTATATGGGATAATTCAACCAACTTCTTAAAAGGGTTGTCTAGGGCCTTTCGTAACAACTTTCCAGCTCTCGATGACTGAATGCTTCATCACTAAGCCACGGAAACTGGTATAAATATCTTCAGACCTGTGTTCAAAAGATTGAAGATTGTAGAATAGATTTGACACGCGAACGGGATAGTTATTTGGTTTCACTGTTGTGGAGTGATAGAAAAATGGAAGCTGGTAGTGATATTTTGTTGAAGCAAAGTGCAGTGTTTGAAATTTTGCATGCCGAAGGTGTACAGAATTTCTTCAAAATCTTGTAAACGGGAGACAAAAAGTGAGTCCACCACTACGAGCCTCCATGGAATTCTGACATCCAAGCTCACCTGGCGTACGAAAGTTTACGACTCGACCCTCGGCTGGTAAATTCATGATGACAGCATTCTGGGATGTGTGGAGGGCCTCTTCTATTCTGAATATTTGCTGAAGGGCATGACTGTAAAGTCCGATCGTTATTGTGAAACTCTCCAGAAATTGGAAAACCGTGTTCGTCGAATAAGGCCAAACCGTACCCTTTTCCTCCTGCATCATGACGATGATCGACCACATCGCAGTGCCCAGATGCTTCAACGCTTGAACTTCGAAGTCATAGATCACCAACCCTACAGTCCTGATATGGCTCCCAGTGATTTTCACTCATTTCCAAAGTTGAAAGAGTCTCCTGGTAGTGAGATTTGGTTCAACTGATGAGGTAAAGAAAGAGGTATGAGGTTGTTTCCGGAAAACGGATCAAGACTTCTTTTCAACCTGTTTCGAGAAGTGGGTTCAACGTTTGTAGAAATTTATTGATGTTCGAGATTATGTAGAAAAATAATATTACATGTTCATTGAATAAACCTTTGACCTTCTTTCAGTCGGTTTCATTACCTTATCTACAGTGTATGAAATAATAATAATAATAATAATAATAATAATATAAAAAAAAAAAAAACACACACACACACACAGAATAGGAGTTACTTTTCAGCCTACCTTCGTATTATCGCTGTTACAGCAGACACGTCGTCTCATGAAATCTCTAATCACATACTTCCTCCTGAGCGGATGTTCAATTATACTGAAAAAAGCCCGTTATTTTATAGTTTTAGTGCCGAAAAACAATCGCTCTCGACCAAATGTTCTAATCTCTACTCTTCTGTTTTTGAATTCATTTATACCTGGTTGATCAAAATAAAAATTTATCATTCTTGATTGTTTTCAACGAAAGCAACGCTTCTGTGGAGTGGCACAAGTCTTTCTATTTCGATTCTGGTCCTCTCTGATTTCATATCTGGCAACACTAAAGCTATTGGACACCTCTTTAATTGTACCAAAACGAGTTTTTCAGTTCTGTTATATTCTCAACTCGCCCTCTACTGTTCATTTAAGATGTTCCTTCAACTATTACTACCTTGTACTGATTTTTTTTTTTTTTTTTTTTTTTTGAAAACCAACCAATTAAAGCAGCAATACTAATTAGGAGTCTACAAACTTTCCACCTTATATTTTAATACGATTGCCAATCTATACAAAATTTATCTGTGCAGTTTGCTGTACTGACGATCCTAAAAAGAAACTTTAAGTAGAACAGCTTTAGTCTTCTTACTCTGAAATAATTATTTTAAGGTTACTTAAATATTCACAACCACCAGTACCTTTCCCTTAGCTCTGAAGTAACTGGCGAGATCACATAACATTTACTGACCTCGAGCAGTCTGCTCTGCTTCCTACTCTCTTATTCTCCTAGAATTTCTTGGAAGATTATCCCATCATTCTTAGCATTTCCACTTCAAATCTTTCGTGGGCAAGTTTGACACTGGTGCTGCAAAAACGATATAACCTTTGGTCGTACTACTTTGGTTTCCATCTAAAATTATTCTTTCCGCCCCTTCAACTATTCATAAACTGCATGTGTGTTATTTGCGTAAGGAACTTTTTTCATATTCAACATAGGCTTCAAAAATCCCTAAACTCATGCAATTTCTATTTCATTATGTAAAGTAGAAAATCTGTTAACCGCAATACTAAAATTAATTTCTCTGGTTTCTTATTTTTCTTCATTCATTTTAAAAAAATTTTGAAATGAAGAATAGGATAGTTCAGCTCGTAACTTTTTTAAAAACGGTAACTACATTTTTTATTATTATTATCTACAGCTCTCATGACGGTCTTACCTTCCAGCTTCTACAGCTGAACTCTTAGCTTACTATTTTTGATTTTTCAAGTTATTCATTTTCTTTTGACTTCAGCATTACACCAAAATATCTTCTGCGAACTTAATACTTATTCGAATATGGCCCAAACGAGATCAGTACTCTAGTTCACAAAACTAGTTTCCGAGCTTGCGTCTTTCCTTTCCTTTCGCCCATCAACTTGGACCTTCTTTCCTGCCAAAAGTGCCGCTTATATGAGCCAAAAATAGGGGTGAGTTCATTTTCACTCTCTAAGACCAAACCGTATCGTTTTCTTCTTATCATAACAATGGTCAACATTACAGTGCCCAGACGCTTCAGAAGCTTCAACGCTTGAACTTCGAGGCCACCCTACTGCCTTAATCTCCGTTCTTCCAAAATTTTCGGAATCTACCAATAAAGATTTACAACTATGAATCTTTTTATCTGCCATCATATAAATATAGCAGCTTCCATAACGAAAGTTCCTCTCTTACTTTATTCTATTCTTGCTAATACTAAAGCACCTAAAAATTAATTTCCACCCCCCCCTTAGTTACTTGCTTTATATAAGAATGGTGTTCTCCCTTGTATGGAATCTTTGGGATGGTTCAGCTCGTGCATCTTCTTAAAAGATAGTCTGAGTTTTCTCACCAAACTCTTTTCATTCTCCGTAACCATCTGTTTCTTTTCTCCATCAGATATACTGTTCTTGTCTAACTCTTTAGTCACATTCCCCCTACCTCTCCTTGTGCCCGAGTAAAGCTTGAAATACTAATTCCTCTTCGCATCTAACACTACATACACTACTACAAAAATAAAATAAAAAAACGGTAGCGATCAGGTCACTTCCGTGTGCTGAGGCCGGAGGGAAGCACAACTATCCCCCAGGTATTGATCCACTCAGTCATACCAGTTTTACCCAGCTCAACTTCAGGAATCAAAACCCCCTTGCGGGGTCCCAATACACATACTCCAAATAACCGAATGTTTAAACTCTCCTTCCTTAATAAACAAGGTATTGAAGTCTACTCTGTAAAAATAATTTTATTATGTAAACTGTATTCAATAGTTGCAAATATTTCTTTTCCTATTTTCATCGTACGTTTTTATTTTATGAAATCATTACACAAAAAATGGATTTTACGACAATATATATATATATATATATATATATATATATATATATATATATATATATATATATATATATATATATATATATATATATATATATATATATATATATATATATATATATATATATATATATATATATATATATATATATATATATATATATATATATATATATATATATATATATATATATATATATATATATATATATATATATATATATATATATATATATATATATATATATATATATATATATATATATACAATAATATCAAATTTTAGTTAACAAATTTTTGTAATAATAATAATAATGACGCTTGCCGATTTTGGGAGAGTTTAAACTTACCAAATATTGAGAGAGAGAGAGAGTGAGAGTTAGAGAGAGAGAGAGTGAGAGTTAGAGAGAAAGAGAGAGAATTAACCAATAGAGAATAGTATTGTCTAAAGATTTATACTTCATATATATATCTTAATTAAATGAAGATATTGTAAACTACACACAGGGTTTTGCCACAGTCCGAAACGTCTAAGTTAATGGCAGTATAAATCAATTCAATTTGTAGAATAAAAAAAAAAATTAAAACACTATAACAAGTACAAAACTCTTAAAATAATTAATCTGTAATATTCAAATTTGAATTTTTTAACCTTGTTATAACGGACTTTTGGCTTACCCTGTATTCATGTTATAATAATAATAGTATCATTTAATATAAATATAATCTGAATAAATAACAAAAATACTTTATATAAATTAGCATTGGCACACCTGTTGTAAGCTGAGATTAATAGTGGAAAATGCTTAGTCCCATCCTTTCCTTTCTTCACTTTGTACTGAGAAAATGATTTTATAAATAATATATAAAAAAAAATTTTATTTATATTAAATTTACCATTTTTATGACTAAAAATGTTATTTTTATTTTTTTTTTAATAATTAATTATTGCTTTTTTTTTCTTCCTTTTTTTTTAACCCATCCCCCCCCCAAAAAAAATTTATATTTTAAACAAGGTTTTATGAATCCTATGCTTATGGAAATGCTTGCAGTATTATATTACAATATATAACATTCGTTGAAGTGGCTACAAATTAAGAAATAGTTAAGTATCTTAGAGCTAAAAACAGAACTAGTAGTAATAGTAGTATAGTACTTGATAAAAATAATATAGTTAAAAACAATTATATAAAAAACCAACAAACAAAAAAAAAAAACAACAGAAATAATATACATCCAATAAAGATGGAAAAATAGTGAGTGATTATCAGTAGTCTCTTTTTTAATAATTATTTTTGCCCTCTAACATCGTCATTAAAGTTTTGTCTTTGTCACAGGAATAAAATACTACGCCCAATGTTACAATGAACTAGTGAAAAAAATAGTACAAAAAAAAAAATGATTAAAAACAGTAAAATTAACTAAACTAATCACTAAAATGACAAGACTGGGAAAAGTAGAATGGTCTTCTGTGAAAAAATTTTAAATCAAACGAAAACAAAACGAAAACCTGCAATTAAAATTTAGATTGAAAGAGTTGTTACGTTTCTCCAGATTCAGACTACAAAATCCGGTGATAAACTGTATCTAATATTAAATAATGCAGTGATCCCCAAAGAACGAGTAGTTCTTTGTCAAAGAAAAGTGTCGTCAGGAGTCCTCGTCATGAGATAGGCTTATTTGAGAATATTTTACTATGACCCAAAGATATTATGTTTCATTTCACAGATTAAAATAAATCCATTTTTTAATTAATTTAAACATTTCCTTCGAAACGTCCCAGTCCACATCAACACCACAAAATGGGATTACAGTATTCGTATCCTGCTACAGGAATGTCTTAAAGTCCTACATGTCATTACAGTAATATGATAAAAGTCGTTTCCTAAAAGACAGGAAATCGAGTCTAGACTGAAGAAAGTTTTTAACAACAAAAACAAAATTTAAAAAAAAAAAAAAAAAAAATTTAAAGGTCCTATCACGCTTAAGAGAGTGAAGCCATGTTAATTATCTCTATGCTAAAAAATGCTATCTCATATATATAATATATATATATATATATATATATATATATATATATATATATATATATATATATATATATATATATATATATATATATATATATATATATATATATATATATATATATATATATATATATATAAAAAATACATGCAATTATGTTTCCAGGAAGACAATAATACTAATAATTATAATAATAATAAATAAATAAATAAATAGATCACTTAATGTAAAAGTATAATAATATATAACGTAAGAAATTAATTCACACCATTCACAATATCTTATATTCTTTATTATTAGTTTTCGCCATATCAAAATTATTACACACACACTTACACACGCGCGAGTCATCTCAATTCAAATAATAATAATAATCCTAATAATAATAATAATGAACAATAATATCGGTTGACTTTTTTTGTTTTCCTTTAGTTTTGAATGTCAAATTGGCAATGACGAAAAAATGAGTAGACAGATTTTTTAGACCTTTGACAGGCTGAAGTAACACCGTTCATACTATTACGCTTTACACTTACTAGCGTGCACGCCCACTCTCAGACAAAAAAAATTATAATAATTATCCCAATATTAAAACAACATAACAACCACTTCTATTATAATAATAATAATAATGGACATTAAAATCATATTATATATATATATATATATATATATATATATATATATATATATATATATATATATATATATATATATATATATATATATATATATATATATATATATATATATATATATATATATATATATATATATATATATATATATATATACTAAGATAATATGCAGGCATTGGAAGCCGTTTCTTCTTCCACAGATACCCTTGCCATCGAAGTAGCGGCTCCTTCATCAGTTGATTTAATGTCATTGTGTTGAACTGCATGTTTCCTTTCAACAGCACCGAGAGAGTCCTTTAAGGACGTTTTATCCGTTTTCTGACCGTAACTACCGTCGGTCACCGTCAGCGTATCTTTCAAGGAGGAGCTATTGGTCCCGCTACTAGTTTTATTCAAAGTCGATCCATCAGAAGGGGCCCTACCTCCACTTCCTACTTGAGTTACCATATTACTGTTGGATGTTTGATACGACCCGATTTTAGGTGCTCCAGACCCTTGCCACGATGATGCGGAAGTATTCGCCAATCTATTGCTCGCTCCGTGTCTATTTTCTGCCAGTCTTTGTAAGACTTTTGTTTGGCTCATTACAGCAGACATAAAACTCTGATAGCCTAGACTTGAAAGGTGAAAATTCATAATCGTTAGATTATATATTTAAAAAAAATTTATATCGGCTTAAATATAATAATTAAAATAATTGGTTATTACTTGAATTACAATATATTAAGCAAAGTGAGTATTAATTCTTATATTCAAAAATCTTCAATTTAAATCTAAAAAAATTATTTTATTAACATGAGAAAGGAAAAGGGTTACATACTTAACATATGAAAGTGGACAGGAAAAAGAAATAGAGGATATTAAATGTCAGTAAGACCAAAACTTACATACTTTAACAAATTAATATTTTTTAAATTTTAAGCTTAGACCTAAAATTTTTATAGTTCAATTTATAAGATCATCCGAAGTTAACCATAGAAGAATGGAAATATAAACTGTTCAATGAATATTTGTATAAAACTTTTTTTATTAGTTCCAATTATAGTCAAGATAATATGACATTATTTAGCTAACTCCAAGGTGAATTTATGAAGCTGAATCTTTCCTAAGCAGAAGCATCTCAGGATATAACCTCTTCACTTAAAATGTCATATGTCAGTTAAATTCGATAACGCGAATGTCAAAACGAGATGACCGAATTATCAAAGTATAGTAAATGTTAAATGCAATCTGAGGACTCATACCCTGTATTTAAATGTTCACCATTAAATATAAAATTCCCAGGTAATTAATATAATCAAAAGACTAGTAATTTATTTGTTCATTTAGACAACACAAAAATATATAATTACTTTTAAGGTCCATTGCAAAATAAACCGAAATGAACTATCCATTTTTGTGTTGTTTAATAAAGATAAAAATAACAGGTGGTTTGCGTATGTATCAATTCACTTGATTTACATATTGAAAAACTAAACATTTACAGAGAGGATAATTCAATATTTCGGTGGAATAAAAGTTCATCACAATAAGAACTTCCATCATCAATTACATATTAGAAAAGAAGAACTGACTGCACAGTAAAGATACAATATAAATTGAATTTAGTAATACTAACAAACAAATCAACAGATCTGTTTATGATAGTCTGTGACTACAAACTAGATTAGTGTCCATTGATAATATAAAGACTGAATCGTATCCTACTAAATTTTACCTAAAAAAAAAAAATGTCAGACCTGTCTTCATATCCCTCCCACTTCAGTTTCCATTTACAGAGACTAGCTAAGTATGTAGAGCTACTAATGATAACTACAATGAACACATGTTAAAATATTATCAAGCAAGAAGAAAATCAAATAACACATTAATATTATTTTCACTTCTCCTTTCAGAAATTTGAAGCATATAAAGGTAAACGAATGTGTTTTATGTAATTATTATTATTATTATTATTATTTATGGGAAATTCCGAATTTTGATTAATCTAATAATTAAATTAGTATGCTTTAAATCCCAATAGAGGTCTTTATGTTAATAAAAATAATAATACGAAAAAATCTGATGTAATTCAACAATAACCGTTAAATAAAAAAAAATTAACTGTTAAATATTAATTTAAAATATTTAATGAAAAAAGTAATATCTTTGGGACAGTGTGAATAGAAAAATAAAATATGAAACTATTTTCAAACATTATAAAAAGTTTTAAAAGTTATCTAACCGGTTCAATTACAGTGAATATAAACTTAATAAATTAAAAATTAAGTAAAATAAAAAAAAAATTAAAAAAAATTGGAGGAGGAGAAAGATTAATAAAATAATTTCTAAAACATCGGTATAACAAACTGACAATACCGAAGGTGAAAAACTAATGACTAATAAAAGTGAAAAAAGGTTTTTCGGTGTTGATACACTGACTGTTGTCAATAAAAGAAGAGCCAATGATTAGGGATCGCTTGTTCAACTGAAGAGCTCCCTATTTATAATAGAAGGGAGAGCTATCCTCAACTAAAGAAACTCCTGCCTACAATCGAAGGGAGCGCTTTGTTCAACCAGAGAACCTCCTATTTATAATCGAGGATTTCGCAAATAGTTTAAGGTACTAAAGAATAAATAAGTAAAAGCGAGGATTAATGCTATCAATAACATCAAACACAATGAAAGAAAAGAATATTTATATATACATACCACTGAGTATCTGTAAAATGCTTCATTTGCTTTAAGCCATTTGCTAATCTTGTCAAAACCTGGGCTGGGATGTCTGGCGATCTTGCAAGACTGACAACTCTGAGGATGGCTAAAGCATCTCGCAAAACAACTGCAAGAACCACACTTATCTCTAGACATCCAGCTTCAAGGAATATCTAAAAATAATAACGATATAATAAGAAAATTTTAAAGACATCATATGATATATAATAAGAAATATGAGTAAAAGACTTTAGTATAGGGATCAATTTTACAAATGTATTCCGTAGGACTTCGAATATCGTCATATCACCGAGCCTCCGGAAAAAACAGTATTTGTACACTGAAATTCATTTTATTTATTAACAACTACTACAGAAAAACATCTCAAAGAACCCACTATCTCATGACCTTTAGAGGATATGTAGAATTAAATACTCATATCTACATGAAACTACTATTCCCAATAAATTTTTTTCCGAAATCCAAAAACTTGAGAGGGTGGAGAAAAACAAATTTTTAGATAATAAATTAACTATACCATAAAAAGAATGAAACGAATTATTAATTTATATAGCTCAAATTTATTATTATTATTATTTAGATAATACTAAAGAAATAAAATTAATTTCTCCAAATACACAATGTTTCAAAACTTTTATAACAATTTTATAGAAATCAGACATTTAAATTTCAAATTAATTTTTAGTTCTAATAAATGCATCTTACAGAAAACGTACAGTCATTTTAATTCTTTCAACTAGTTACATTACTCATGCTAAACAAACCTGTTTAACCTGACGATTATCCATTTTATCCTATTCAATTATTTTAACATAACTAAACAACTTCTTTTAACCAATCGAATAACATGAAAAAGGAAGTTAGTGATAAATTTAAAAATACAAACCAAATGTTCAACTTACCTATACAAAATAATAATAAATAAATAATATAACTATATATGAAACATTAATAATTTTGTTTATATATTTAACTGTTGAGATCCCCATAGATACAAACCTGCAATAAATAGCGTAATTGCACCTCTGCGTAGGGTGGTGGTTTTGGGTGTGGCTGTAAAGGTGGATCAGGAGATCTGGACAAAAGATTCCGAGTTGGATCAATGGTCCCTTCTGGTCCCCATTCTCCACCACAGGCGATACTACCGGTATCGTCACCAAATAAACTTCCCTCTTCACTCATACTGAACATGTCTGCTATAAAAAAATATAATAATAATAATAATAATTTCCATAGATACCCAGGACTAAAAAATAGAAATATAAAAATGTTTTACTAAGTTTTCTTTACCATAATTTTTTCTATTACAATCTTCTTTATTTAAAAAAAAAAAAATAAATAAATAAATACTTCTTTTTGTACCATTACTCCATTATTTCTTTAACGTTTGAGTTATTCAATGTATGCTCCATAACAAAAATTTAAACTAAAAGGGGGAAAAAAAAAAAAGTTCTTAATTATATAAAGTATACAAGCACAACGCCTTAGAAGAGCTGTACGAGAAGAACCACCAATAAAAATTTGCAATTCTTATATCAGAAAAAAAAATTATTCAAACTCAGTACAATTTGGCATATCAAATTGAGAAAAGCTATACAATATATTTAATACAATTTTTAATTGTATTAAATATAATTTTAAAGATTACTCCTTCAAAAAGTAAATCCCACAATCTCCCTCTCATTCTCTATTTTGTAATATATGAATGTAGGATACTTTCAACACTTTTTAATTTATTTCCATTCCCAAATACTGTCATTTAAGCAACCAATAGTTTCCTACTAATTTTTTATATAGTTGCAGCAACTATTCCTCTCATAGCTCGTAAATCTCTTAAAGAATATACATTTTCTTGTAACTCACTAAGCTATTCAATACAACAATCACTTTCTAAGTTACCTTTTCCAATTGAATATTTACATTTCCATTTTCTAAAGAAACATTAATATATATTTTTTTAAATATCAATATCAAAATTTAAACTCAATCAGCATTTTTAAAAAAAACAAACAAATATATTTCCGAATCAACACTCTACATTTAAGTCTAGAGGTCAATGCAACAAAGTATCAACTAATGCTCCTATTGTGTAAAAGGTCAACAATATGAAAAATAAGAAAACCTTACCTGCTGTAGGAGAATGAGGAGCAAGCATCGCTTCATGAGTGACAGTACCGTCAATTACTGTATTACTAAGAGGTAATGGGGTTATTGAGTGAGAGTGCATTAGGTGCTGTGGAGTAAGAGGAGTTCCTGTATCACCTGTATTGGTTGACTGACTCAAGTAGCCACTGTCCCCAATTTCACCTCCATTTAATGAAGAACCCTGATATATATATATATATATATATATATATATATATATATATATATATATATATATATATATATATATATATATATATATATATATATATATATATATATATATATATATATATAGATAATTCCTTTTGTAGTAAAAATCTTTATTTAAAATATGCTATATAAAAATTTATTAATAAAATAAATAATCTAGCATGTACTATTCTAAAAATAAATTAAAATTACTTTCTTATTTCTCTTGATTAATAAAATAGAATACAGGTACAATATCAAGGTACATCACAAACCCTTGAAACCGAAATATGGAGCATCTCAAGGTAACATTTATTTTTTTTTCTAAAATGGCGCATGATTTTTATGAGGTGGCCTCCACTGAAACAATATTTTCCTTTTCTATGAAGTTGACTGTATACTATTGTTTTCTCATCCAAATTTTCAGGTTTTCTGTTTTAGCAGCATTCACCAATGGAATGATTAAAGAGATTTGGGGTTTAAATTTTGCAGCTAACAAAACCAATTTTGCGTCTTCATAAATTGTTCCCTAAATGATCCGTCTCATGTGACCATGCATATAACTCTTATATTTTATTTTAATCACTAACTTGAAATGTAAATCTTAAATATTTGGGAAATAAGAACTGGGGATCAGATAGAAGAATTCTATTGCAACTTAATAAAACAATTTTGTGGTCAAGAATATATTTTTATTTCCTATCAAAGATCAATATACAGTTCTTGATCGCTTTAAAAAAAAAAAATAACAGAATTAGACTAACTGATGGAGATCTCAGTTGTAGAATTGAGAACTTCTTACAAGCTGAAGCTCTTAATGTCATTTATAATAAAGAAAATATGATTAAATTGTATTAAATATAATATCTATCTTTTCTTCAGTCCAATAACTTGTACACATAGATTAAAAAAAATCCATGAAAACAACTTAGTGTCAAATAATTCCTGTTACCCGTTAACTTATAATTACAATTTTAGGAATGCTTCTTCGGATTATAAAAAGTATGTCTAAAATAAGTAATACAGCGCTTATAACCCTTCGTTAGAAACATTTCTAGGATATTCCTCTTTTTCAAACTCTTTTTAAAGATACGCCCAAATCAAAGCGATCTTTTAACACGGGTGCAAAAGCGGTCGACCCAACACAGGCTTGAAAATTGAAAACCCTACAACCATGAGCGAACTAAGCTAAATGTGCGGTAACGGTCACGGGAACAAATAAATTAAAATAGAAAGTTATTAAATGTCAATAAAAACAAAAGTCTAATAATAAGAAGAGAATATACTGAAATAAAAACTGACTTACGATGAAAAAATTAATGAAACTAATATTAATAATAATTATTTGTAAATTATAATATAAACTTCATTCGAAAACTTAATTTCAAATTTAAATTTAAAAGGTAATATTTGGATTTTTATTCTTGCTTTTGAGTAAGAACTAAAAAACCAAATACAACACAATCAAGTTTACATTTTTTTTTTTAAACATTACGACCGCTCACGGGTCAATAAATAAAACAAAAGAGAAACCCACCCAATCCCGACTAACGCAAAACTCTTAAGTGGACGCAGACAAGAGGCCTTAAAGAGAGGAAGATTAAATACAGGAAGAAAAAAAAAGGATTATTAACCTATTAATTCTCTAAATAAAAAAAATAAAAAAACAAACAAATCAAACGAACTAGTAATTATATATATTATTTTCTATTAAAGTTTTAAAAAATATATCACAAAATAATTTTATTCCCCATTTTGTAGAAAATAAAAATAAAAATAAATCTTCTCACCTTTGGGACAGTTATAGATAACTGCTGCATCCTCTCTTCTATAGATGACATTCTTGTACCCTCAGAAGTTTCAACAGAAGAAGAAACTAAAAGGAAGAAAAGGACAAAATTAAATAAAATAAAAAAGATAAAAACTCAAGGACAACCTCAAATAATGAGAAAGGTAATGTTAGCCCTCGTAAGGAAATACAATTTTCAATTTCATGTTTTGATATTTATCTTCACTATGTTTAATAATTTATTTAAGCAAAGGTGAAACCTTTAAAAAAAATTTAAAAAAACATTCACCTGAATATTTACGTAACAAATTATTTGGAGAAATGGGAAAAGGCCAAGAGAAGTCTTGATGAACTTGACGCAAAGTTAAAACGAAATCATCGACAGCGGCTGCCCTTAATTTTTCTTTTCTCAACCAGGACACCAACGGGAAATCTAGATGCGCTGCCATAGTTCCTAGATCTCTGAGTCGTCTGTCTGTAAGCAATTTCTGAGGGGGTACAAGAACAGTATTAAAAACACTGCGGAATTTCGTTACTAAAAATAAATATAAATATTTTTTTAAATATATTTATTTACTCTCACTTTCAATTTACCTTGAAAACAAAACAAAAAAAAAAAAAAAAAAAAAAAAAAAAAATTAAATGATTTAACTTAAATTTTCAAAATAATATTGCAATATAAAAAGTAATTCGTTGTCTTTTTAAAAAAAAAAAAAATTTTAAAAAAAAAATTTTAAAACTTTTTTTTTTTTTTTTTTTTTTTATATATTATAATATTATATATATATATATATATATATATATATATATATATATATATATATATATATATATATATATATATATATATATATATATATATATATATATATATATATATATATATATATATATATATATATATATATATACAAACCTTGGCCCTTCTTTGTAAAATGACATCTAGAAAGTATTCTTCAGCAGTTGAGAGATCTTTACTGCTACCGGAGGAGGTTTTACGAGGTTCTTTTACAGATGAAGCTCCGGGAGAAGAGCCTTTACCCTTTGGAGGTATCAGAAACCGTTCTTGACGCAGAAACGTGAGGAAAAGAGGTAGAAGAAGCTGCGCCATCAAAATTACCTCCAGGGGCACCAGGAGCCTTAGGACCCGAAGCGCTCGAAAATGAGCGTCCTCTAAGGGCCTATAATTGAGAAAATATCTTATAATAAAAATAATAATAATAATAATAATAATAATGTTAAAAAATCCAAAATCTTATCAACTTAATATCAATTCATAAATTTGTATTACCTTGCAATATAATTACATACTTTTAAAAGACATTATAAGAGTCTCAACACACATTATTATTATTATTATTGCAGTGACGGTGGCATTCCCTTCACTATAATCTTTACCTATCCATCGATGTGCATCATCCATGGTCTGCCTGTCTGTCTCAATCTTTACTCCCCAAGATTCAAGAGGGACAAACACTCTCTGGCTGCTGCCTTCTCCTAATGTGTCCAACAAACAATTTCATTTCGTTGTATTATTATTATTATTATTATTATTATTATTATTATTATTATTATTATTATTATTATTATTATTATTATTACTGTTTATTCACTCGAGTATCCATTCATTTGTTATCGCTTCGGCACTGGAAACTTACAAAATCTTCTTCAGAACCACAGTTCAGCTGCTTTTAGGCTCTTTTTAGTCTCTTTTCGTCTACCATGTTTATAGTGATTGCCTAACATTCATACCACATAGTATTTAGTGAATCTTTCCTTTGTGCTTACTAAGTTGAGTTTTATCTTATTGGTAATCTTGACTTTATTTCTTATCTTAAATTCATCCTTATTTATTCCATTCCAACTAATACTTCCTAGATGGGTAAACTTGTCAACCTATTTAACCAAGTTTCCTTCTTTTAGAAAAAAATAATCCCTACGGCTTCCATTTCTTTATCATAACCATAATTTCTGTTTTTGCTTATTTTTTTTTCCTAACCATTAACTTTACTTGCCTTGACTAGCATATCCAGAAAACATCAGTAATTTTTTTCTCTCAAAATAATCTCATCATTATAAAGCTATTAAAGTTGAGTAAAACTTACCACTTCATACAACCTTTTCGGACACCTTTCCTAATACAGTGCCATTCTGATACACCATCCTCCATTTTAACAACAGTTTTCTGTATTCAACTGAGGTTCTTTTGTTTACTTTCATTTCCT
>SEYY01005710.1:0-5000 GCA_009176605.1 Armadillidium nasatum
TTTGTAAGGGAATTTGTGGCGGGCACCACCTACGAAAGTGGGAAAGGTGAATAGTGGAAATATATATATATATATATATATATATATATATATATATATATATATATATATATATATATATATATATATATATTTTTCCGTATCCGCATCCGATCCGCATCCTCATCAATTAACATCCGCATCCCATCAAATTAACATCCGCATCCGCATCCGCATCGCACTTCTCCAAAAATCAACATCCGCATCCGCATCCGCACTTCTCCAAAATTCACATCCGCATCCCGCATCCGCAAATTGGAAAATATGACATCCGATCCATCACTAATATATATATATATATATATATATATATATATATTATATAATATATATATATATAATATATATATAATATATATATATATATATATATTGCCGCCACTCATGGGCAAAACCCTTTTTAAGGAAGTGGCATAATTTTATGATAAAAGAAAACCCACCCAAACCCAAACAAAACGTAGATCTCTCAGGTGGGCGCAGACAGTTTTAAAGACAGGTAGATTAAATACAGCAGGAAAAACAGACGAAAGTAGGGTGTTCCACAGAACAGAGGTGGCTGGAAAGGAGGAGGTAACACAAAGTGCAAGCCTAGAGTTTGCCATTCCCACATAAAATTCATGTGCAAGCAAATTACCCCTAGTACGGCAAGTGCGACGCTATGCTGATGAAATACGAGATGTCAATTCCCTCGAGCAGCTGCCGTTGTAGAACGTATAGAAAGGAGAGAGTGAGCCAACGTCACGTCGCAGAGAAAGAGAGTCAAGGGAGTTTGAAAGTAGGGGACAGTTTATTAGTCTTAGATAGACTCTAACCTTATCCAAAAGAAGGGTGGAACCCGAACCACCCCAAATGTGAGAACAGTACTCCATACAAAGACGGATAAGACTTTTATATGTTTGGAGTAACTTTTCAGAAGAAAAAAATTCCCGCAATCCGAACAAAACTCCCAGCCTTTTAGAGGCCACCTTAACAACAGTTGTGAAATGAAGTGTCAAAGATAATTTATTATTTATGTGCAGATCAAAAATATTTATATTGTTCATAGGTGAGACGGGAGAGCCGTCGAAGGAGATAGGAAAGTTGGGAGGTGTTTTTGAGAGGGAGACGAAGAAGTTGAGTTTTGAAAGAGTTAAATTCCAGAAGGTTGATATGACTCCACCGGAAAATCCCATCCAGATCGGAAAGATTGAAATCGGAAAGTTGAAAACGAGAAGACACTCTAAAAGCAAAAGAGAGAGTAGATTTGAAATAAGTAGAAGAATGGAGAGTTGAGTCGTCGGCATAAGAATAAACAGAGTTAGAAGTACAGCTAAAAAGGTCTTTGATGAAAAGTAAGAATAAAATAGGAGATAGAGCAGAACCCTGAAGAACACCACAATTAATAAGGAAAGAAGTGCTGATATGGAGCGATTTGAGAAGAAACTAGATGAAAGTAAGCAAAGAGAAGGAGGAAACCCAAAGGAAGGGAGCTTAGAGAGCAGTAACACATGCCATACTCGGTCAAAAGCTTTGGGTATATTAAGCGCCACCACACAAGACTCTTCAAAGTCACCAAGGGCAGAAGACCATGGATCAGTAAAATAGGAAAAATGTCAACAGTACACATCGAACGTTGAAGGCCATACTGGTGATCTTAGAGAAGGGAGTGAATTTTCATTTGTTCAAGAAAATGAAAGTTGAGGGGAGTTTCAAAAACATTAGATAGAATACAAGTAAGAGCAATAGGGCGATAGTTTAAAGGATCAGAGGGGCTTCCTTTTCCTGGATCGGTGGAACATATTCGCGTTTTCAGCACAGAAGAAAAGTATTAGTATTAAGGCATAGAGAGTAGAGTTGAATGTGGACAGGCGCCATCTCAGAAGCACACTCCCTCAAAACACGAGGAGGAATACCATCCGGGTCACTTGCTTTCCTTATGTTCATAAATTTCAGGATCCCATGCACCTGATCATATGAAATCACGGGTAAAGACATGGAACACCCTAGAGAAGAAAAAATAGGAGGAAGGATGCCGGAATCATCCAGGGTTTAATTAGATGAAAAAAGTAGGTCAAAGAGATTGGCCTTTTCTGTAGGAGTGTTAGCTACAGATCCATCAGATCGAATAAGAGGAAGAAAGGAAGATTTGTAAAAGTTGTTAGAGATATGGAAAGAGGCCAGAAATATTTATCAGTAGGAGAACCAAGGAGGTCAGCGCACTTCCTTTTGGGGAAAGCACTCTTGGCCTGTCGAAGTATATCCCTGCAACGAAAAAAGCCGAAGAAAAATTAGAAAGTGATAAGAGAAGAGTTTTTCCACTCTCGATACGCTCTCTCTCTCTCTCTCTCTCTCTCTCTCTCTCTCTCTCTCTCTCTCTCTCTCTCTCTCTCTCCCCTGAATGGCACGAGAGCAGGTGCCATCAAACCATAGATTTTGGGGAGAGAAAGATTTAGTTGAAGAGGGAATGAACCTGCTCATCCCATTAGATATCACGGCTCCCACTCTTTTAGCGGACACCGAAGTATCATTAGTGTCAAGGCAGGATTCATTCCAAGAATAGTTGGCGAAAAAAGCGACGCAATGCCCCTCAATTAGCCCAATCAAAGTGCCAGAAAGTACGTTTAGGGCAAGGTGGAGCGCTGGAGAGAAAGTATTATACTTAAGAGCTATAAGATTATGGTCAGAGTTACCGATAGGGGGAAAAATGGTGTAATAATAACAAGTAGTAGTAGTGGTGAAGAACAAGTCAAGTGTGTTTAAGATTTGGTGAATGATCTGGGGTGTGTATAGGTTCTCTATTCAATTGCTTCAGAACGTTGAGAATACTGAATGATTTAGCATCCTCCCTACTTGCATTAGTGTAAGAGGAGCCTAACCACTCAGTGTGATATACGCTGAAATCCCCTAAATTGTAAATCTCAGCACTTGGATGGGAAGATGTAACTGTCTCGTGAGAAGTAGTTAGATATTCAAAAAGAACTGGAAAATCTGTCCCATTAGGGAAACATTAGCAGAAACAAGTGATAATTATAGTAGTAGGAAGAAAGATTTTAAGCCATAAAACTTAGAAATTAGAGGATTCAGGATTTCGAGACGTGTTACTGGAGTGTTAATGTTTATATAGGTACAGACCCCACCTTTAAGGACAAAGTTGTAAAATAAATTATAGTTGTAGATATTTAGTTTACTAGAGAAGGAATCCCTTGATAACTGGGTCTCAGACAGGAATAGAATGTTTGAAAGGTGGTTCTCAACAGATGCGAAATTAGCACTTAGACCACGGACGTTAGCAAACTTAATAAAAAACCAGTTTACTGTCTGGGTAAGACAACTTTCGGAAAATGTTCTTAATAATCAGAATTTCTGTGTCCAACTTATTGGGACTGCAGACAGTGAAAGCCCTTCTATCAATAAAGCTTATTACAAGGCTAGAAAGAGTTATTTCAGAATAAACAATAAGGAAGAATCAATAAGAGACTTTAGATACAGCCTGAAAATACATCACAGACTTAACCCAGAAACGAAAAAACTTCTTCACAAAGATATCAGAAATATAAATTGCATACCACATACAGTTGGAAAAAAAACTTCACATATGTGATGCACAAAGAAGAAGAAAAAAATAGGGGGATATACAGCATAGATTGCGCAGATTGTAATAAGAAATATATTGGTGAAACGGAATGACTTGAAGAGACGCATCTATGAACACAAATACAGCCTTGAAATCGGAGACCGAAATTCTTCTCTTCACAAACATAGAGTCGATCATAATCACTTTATAGATCCTAATACCAATAAATTATTATTTACTAGTGGCAATGTTGATCACAGGAGACTTATAGAATCTTTTTTGATTAAAAACATTCCTAATTTTAATTCAGATGTAGGTAGTTTTAATATAGATAATTTCCTTAATAATTGTTTAGCCACAGATCCCGTCTTCTCAAAGGTTTTAAAAAGTAGTTCCTGATATTGCACAGAATAGTTTTTATTTTATTTAATTTTTTTTATATATATATGTATATGTATGTATATATGTATATGTATATATATATATGTATATGTGTATATATTTGTATATATATGAGTATTAGTAATTTTAACTGGGCACGTCGGTAGGATTTTTTTTTTTTTTTTTTTTTTTTTTTTTTTTTTTTTTCACGTTTGTTCGTTCGTACTGTAATAATGGTTTGTGTGTTCGCTCCTTGGTTTCACACCGAGTTACGTGTTTTCATCCTTAAGTTTTCCAATCTTATTTCACTATTATTTTTTCCTCGGCCTGAAGAGGACTCCCGGTTGTTTCGGAGTCGAAAGCTCGCCTTTTTACTTTATAACTTATTTCCAATTTTAATCTATCAATTGTGCGAATTTTAGTGTTTTATCTTTTAATGTTTTAGATCGGCCTTAGCGCATTACAGGCTTGCTTCCAGCCTCATCACATAGGGTGATTTTTATTTAATATATAATATATATATATATATATATATATATATATATTATATATATATATATATATATATATTATATATATATATATATATATATATATATATATATATATATATATATATATATAACAAAAACATTTGCTCAGAATGTCTGCATATTCATATCTGAAGAATTTGCGTTTCTTTTCATTTTATGCATTATTACTAGTTCAGCATTTAAGCGGGCCAGTACAATTCTCTCAGTGTTAATAGTTTATACTCTTGTGATATGTCTCGAAGCCAGGCTATACAAAATATTCTTGCTTTCTGTGCTTGTGGGATAGTCGAGCCATAATCCTTCATTGGGAAAAACTAACTGGCCACATCGAGACACCCTAACTCCTGGTGAATAGAATGTCGTCAAGAAAAGCCAGGTTCCTCATGAAATAGTTCTTTTACGGGCTCTTTATATCAAATTGGGACTAGTGAAACAATTTGTTAAATCTCTTCCAAAAAGATGGAGAATGTTTCAAGTTCCCAACTCTCTGAGGG
>SEYY01005710.1:10000-12500 GCA_009176605.1 Armadillidium nasatum
ACTTTTCATTAATGTTCTCAGCTGTTCATCTATCCATTCATATTCCGATGACTCAACACTCCATTATTTTACTACTTTCCAATATGCTCCTTCATTTGCTTCTAGAATTGCCTCTCGTCTTCATCTTTCCGATTTCATTCTTGCATATCTGGATAGAAATTCCCAGTGGGGTCGTCTCAACCTTGTTAAATTTAACTCTTTAAAAACTCAACTTCTAGAAATTACCCTCTCAAAGATACCTCCTAACCTTTCAATTTCTTTCAATGGTTCTCCCGTCTCACCTGTTGACAATATAAACATCCTTGTCCTAAAAAAAAAAAAAAGATGTCTTGGAATCCGTTTCACAATTGTTGCTACGGCTGCCTCAAAGAAACTGAGAGTTCTGTTTAGACTGCGAGATTTTTTTTTCTTTTTTGCATCTACTCCAATCATACAATGGGCTCATCCGCCCTTGTATGGAGTACTGCTCTCATATCTGGGGTGGCTTAGGTTCCACTCGTCTTTTGGATGGGGTTGAGTCAAAAGCTAAAAGACTTATAAACTGTTCAACTCTTTCTAATTCACTTGACCCTTTATCTTTGTGGCGTGACGTTGGTGCCTTGTCTCTTTTCTATAGGTACTATAGCAGCAAATGCTCGAAGAAACTGCCCACTCGTATACCTCAACTTTACGGTGTCCTCGTAGCACAAGAGGTGCATTTTCTGCACGTAAATTTTGTATGGACATAGGCAACTCCAGGCTGTCACCTGTGGTGCCTTCTTCTTTTTTGCTACCTGTTTTGTTTAATTCTCTCACATCTGTGTTTCCTGTCGAATTTGATCTCAATTTATTTATAGTCCACGTCTGCGCTCACCTAAGAAATTTGAGTTAGGTGGGACCTATAGTTTTTTTTATTATTTTATTTTTATTTTTATTCCCCTTAACACCCACTCCTTGAATAGGGCTTTTCCGTGAGTGGTGGTGAAGTAATATATATATATATATATATATTATATAATATATATATATATATATATATATTATATATATATATATATATATATATATATATATATATATATATATATATATATATATATATATATATATATATATATATATATATATATATATATATATATATATATATATATATATATATATATATATAGGATGGAGCGATACCAAAATTTTTACCGATACCTAAAAATTACCAGATACCGATACCGATACCGGTATCGGAAAATATGCCGATACTACTACCGATACCGATACTTTACTCTTATCCAAAAATTTTGCCGATACCGATACCGATACCGATACCGATACCGGTATCGGGAAATATGCCAATACTTGCCGATACCGATACCGATACCGATACTTCACTCCATCCCTAATATATATATATATATATATATATATATATATATATATATATATATATATATATTATATATATATATATATATATATATATATATATATATATATATATATATATATATATATATATATATATATATATATATATATATATATATATATATATATATATATATATATATATATATAGGGATGGAGCGATACCAAAATTTTTACCGATACCTAAAAATTCCCCGAAGCCGATACCCGATACCCGATACCTGAAAATATGCCGATACTTGCCGATACTACTACCGATACCGATACTACCGATACCGATACTTTACTCCTATATAAATTTTTTGACAATACCGATACCGATACTGAAAAGGCCGATACCGATACCGATACCGGTATCGGAAAATATGCCGATACTTGCCGATACCGATACCGATACCGATACCGATACTTCACTCCATCCCTAATATATATATTATATATATATATATATAATATATATATATATATATATATATATATTATATATATATATATATATATATATATATATATATATATATATATATAATATAATAAATGGAAGTATAATGGTTAGGTAAGAAAAACTATAAATTTCTTTTATATTAT
The DNA here is from genome assembly GCA_009176605.1 of Armadillidium nasatum. Classification (NCBI taxonomy): domain Eukaryota; kingdom Metazoa; phylum Arthropoda; class Malacostraca; order Isopoda; family Armadillidiidae; genus Armadillidium; species Armadillidium nasatum. The sequence continues at coordinate 11,990 of SEYY01005710.1, forward strand.
ATTAGAAAAGCACGAAGAGAAAATTTGAAGCCACTCACACACAGATAAGAATATTTGTTTCTGTTTCAGAATATCGATTACCGCAGAAACGGGACGCTACCTTCTACTATTTTACTTCACTTTACTCACTGTTCTATAACTATGATACAATAATTATAATAATAATAATAATAATAATAATAATAATAATAATAATAATAATAATAAGAACACTTAGTCAATGAATTCCGAGATTGATTTTTAGTATACTATTCATCGTAAATTAACCTTGACCTTACAAAACACACACACACACACACACACACACACACACACACACACACACACACACACACACACACACACACACATATATATATATATATATATATATATATATATATATATATATATATATATATATATATATATATATATATATATATATATATATATATATATATATATATATATATATATATATATATATATATATATATATATATATCATGAATGTGAAGTTTATTCCATT
>SEYY01005710.1:17500-30000 GCA_009176605.1 Armadillidium nasatum
TATATAGTATATATATATATATATATATATATATATATATATATATATATATATATATATATATTATATATTCACAAATATTAAAAAAAAAAAAAAAAAAAAAAAAAAAAACTAATTATATGGCCTTGACTTTGGTAGTCTCGGATAATCCAAGAGGGGCGGATTCCAAAGATATTCCCTCATCCACCCCTTCCCTTATCACCACTTGGGAGTTGGTGCCACCAGGAATTTGCAGCCGGATTGTTCCGGATGCACGGTCTATTTTTTTTCCATTAATTTCTGCAACATTCGCGGTCTTCATTCCAATTTTCACTTTGTTGAACATCACCTCTCTTCTTCTAGACCTCACCTCTTATTCTTGACGCGGAACTAAGATGTTTGAGCGTTCTGATAGCAAACCCTATTCTGTTTCCTCTACTGTCTTTATCCTCAATTTTCAGCCAAAGGCGGATGTTGTGCATACGTGCGAAACGATGTTGTTTGTTCTCGTGCCTTTAATTTGGAGTCTTCCGAATTTTCTACCTTATGGCTTAGGCTCTCTTGCCATTCTACGAATAAATTAATTTGTTATGTTTATTTATCTCCTAATTCTACTGACTATCCTAAATTCTTAGACTATTTTAAACTCCAAAATAGAGCAATTTCTCTCTTCTTCTCCTTTCTCTGAAATCATCATATTAGGTTATTTAAATGTTCACCACCGCCAATGGCTTTCTTCTAGTTCTCTTGATACAGCTGGTGAAGGTGCCTTCCATTTCGCTATACAAAATGACCTTGAACAGTTGGTGCAGCTCCCTAATCGTATTCCAGATCGTCTTGGAGAAGAACCAAACATTCTTTACCTTTTTTCTAACTTCTAATCTTTCTCCTTATACTGTTAAGCTCCTTCCTCCTCTGGGTTCCTCCGATGATCTTCTTATTTCTGTATCCTCTTCTATCTCTTCAAGCCTTCCGCAAGAAAGACCCCCTTCTGTTGAAAGAAAACGTTTGTGGCATTTCAGTGCCGCAAGCTGATCGGACTTGCGACAGTACTTCTTTGATTTCTAGTGGAATGATTATTGCTTCCGTGAGAGGGGTCCCTCGGAGTGTGCTGAACGCAAAACCGAGGTGATTCTCTCCGGCATGGAAGCGTACATTCCATTTTCTTTCCCTTCTATTAAACCCAACAATCCTTGGTTTAGCTCTACTTGTTCTCACGCTATCCACCGCAGGGAAGCTGCCTTCAGGGATTACCGTCGTCTTCAAACTCCAGAAACTTACGAAACTTATATTTCATCCCGGAATCGTGCAAAATCTATACTTCGTAACACTAAAAACTCTTTTCTCCATAAAAAATGCAATAGTCTTTCTGGTTCCTCTTCCTCACGCTTTTTCTGGCATTTTGCAAAAAATGTTAACTAACTTTGCTTCTTCCTCTTTCTTTCTTTTAGTATCTTCCGACGGCACAACTGCTGTTGTGCTCTAACGCTCTACTGCTGATCTTCTTTCCCTTCTCTCTGACTCTTGGTCCTCCGCTCTTCGGTATTTCGATGAATCCTTTGCTGTCGCGCTAGACGTATCGAAAGCCTTCGATAGGGTCTGGCGCAAAGCTTTGATTTCCAAACGTCCCTCTTTCGGTATCTTTCCTTCCCTCTGCGATCTTCTTTCTAATTTCCTTTCCGGTCGTTCTATAACTGCTGTTGTAGACGGTCACTGTTCTTCCTTTAAACCTATTAAAGGTGGTGTTCCTCAGGGTTCTGTTCTATCCTCAACACTTTTTTTCTACTTTTCATTAATGATTTTGCTTCTATTACTTCATCTCCTATCCACTCCTATGCTGATGACTCCACCTTTCATTACTCCTTTCAGTTTGAAAGACGTCCTTCCCAACAGCAGTTTAAAGACTCAAGAAGGGTAGCCTAGGAGCAACTAACCTCTGTTCTTTCACGTATTTCAAATTGGGGTAAAGAAAACATGGTTATTTTCAATGCCTCAAAAACTCTGTTCCTCCATCTCTCCACTCGACACAATCTTCCACACAACTATGATATCTTTTTCGAATACACACAACTCAAACCTTCATCTGTTCTTAATATTCTCGGTGTTTCTTTTTCTCGTGATCTTTCTTGGAAAGATCACATTATTTCTCTCTCTGAACAAGCTTCTTAGAGGTTGGGTGTTCTGAGGAGCCTTCAGAATTACTTCACGCCACTCCAGTTTCTTCCTCTTTGTTGGAGTGATGTTCGTCCCTGTATGGAGGGACATCTTGAGTGGCTCCATTTATATAGTTCTCCTTGAGAAGACGAAGTCTAGGGCATTTCGGCTCATCAACTCTCCTGCTCTTACTAACTCTCCAATCTCTTTCTGCCCGTCGAATTGTTGCGTCACTCTCCCTATATTATCGCTATTACAACGGACACTGCTCTTCTGAACTCTCTCGTCGCATACCTCCTCCACTGAGGAGGTATGCGACGAGCCTTTCTACACAGTCTCATCCTTTCTCTATCCAACTCTCCGACCCCAGACTTAACCGCTATGCTCAATATTACATATATTCTACTGGTAAAGTCTGAAACACACTCCCTCTATCTCTTTTCCCAACTTCCTTTGATTTTCATACTTTCAAACGTCGTGTATCTGGTCACGTCGGCCAACATCGACCAGAATAATGTTTTTCCAACTCCGGTGGAATTCGGTAGGCGTCCTGCCTTTTCCCACCGGACGATATATATATATATAAATTTATATATTATATTATATTATATATATTATATATATATATATATATATATATATATATATATATATATATTATATATATATATATATATATATATATATATATATATATATATATATATACACACATATATATATATATATATATATATATATATATATATATATATATATATATATATATATAATATATATATATATATATATATATATATATATATATATATATATATATATATATATATAATATATATTATATATATTATTACAGTTTAGATACCTTCTTTTCTAGTGAATCTTAATCTAACTTGAAAGGTTAAAGTCAATACTAATGCGCTGTGCACACTGAAGAAACTGGTTTCATGAAGCTAGTTTCGTGAAAGCAGTTTCATTTAACCGGTTTCATGATTCAATGCACGAAGAGAAACCCCCTTTTTCTGACAGTTTCATCATTATGGGAGCAATTGATGGGAAACAAGTCAGGATTAAATAATTTAACAATGCAGTATTTCGAGATATTAAATATAAAGGCTATCATTCAGTTCGAATAATGGCATGTTCTGATACGGACTATTACTTTATTACTGGTGATGTGGGAGATCTTGGAAGAAATTGCGACGCATGGCTGTTTCAAACCTTTCGTTTAGGTCTTTGACTGGACCGGGACGGTCTTGGTATACCACCACCAGAACCACTACCTCTTGATGAAAACAATGAAACTAAAGCTAAAGTCCTCTATTTTTTTGTGAGGACGAGGCATTTCCTTGAAAACAGTATCTTTTGAAACTATAACCAAAGGCCACTCTAAATGCTCAAAGGAGAATTTTTAACCATATGTTATCTTTGGCTCGTAAAACTGTCGAATGCTCATTCGTAAAGTTAACAACAAAGTTTCGAGAATTTCACACGCCATTGTGTTGATCTGAAGAAATTGTCGTCCAAAAATAATTTTATTCTTAAAAATGGAGTACCTTACACTGCAAGAAATCAACCTATCAACATTGAACTAAATGCGGGCCTTCCAAATCTACTGAAATCAGCCAAAAGTATAAGAGAATACCTCCAAATATATATTTTCTAATGCCTGGGGTTGCTATTCCTAGCCCATTGGTAACACGGAACTGAAAGTAATGAAGAAGAGGGATAGGTGATGGCTAGTTAATGTAGGTACTTCTTTAAAATGCTATACATTATATAATATGAAGTTGAGCTACATGCCTGAAAATTACATGTTCTAGACATAAAATCTTTATCTTCTAAGCTTGGTGTTTTTAAATCATTCACCTGTACTCTTCAGTTCATTTGCAATGTTTTCTAAACTTTGTCCCTGTTACTGTATTCCTTTATGTTGATATTGTACAAACAAGGAAACCTTTCAACACATTCACTTAATTGAATGCTTTTTAAGTCGCTCATTTTAATTAAAAAAGTTACACACATAACTGAACACCAAACAAAACATAATAATCAAAACTGAAATGATAAGAAAATATAAACGATAAACATGAAACCACATGAAATTTGGTTTCGATGAAACCTATCTTTCTGAATGCGTGAAACATATTTGATGAAACCAAATGAAACTACAATTTCAAGAAACCTAGTGTGCTCCTTCCTGTATGTTGTAAATCAAATGGTTTCGCGATATTAAAGTTTCACATTTCATGAAATCAATTTCTTTAGTGTGCATCCCGTCTAAGGGTTTTCACACACTCATTTAATACACTGTGAATGTTTAACAACATATCTCGGTCCGTCTTCAGCACAAACTAAATTTTACAAATTTCTATTTTAAAATACAATCAAAATATAAATTCATTAACTACATATAACTTATTCAAAAAAATAATAATTGCAAAAACATAATAAAAAAAATAAAGTAATAATATTAATATTGAAATTACATAATTAAAAATAAAAAGGCTGGACTATTTTGGGAAAAAGGACTTCATTATTGAATGAAAAGAACAATAGAAGAAGCTTGATCATGGGCAATGAGTTTTTCTATATAAAACTTCAAAATGCTACAATCCAGAAGGGAAGATGCTTGTTGAAGAACAGAGAAATAAGATGAAGAAAAAGGGTGGGTATGTCCACTGTCTTTTATGGCAGAGTGTACAGGAGAGCAAAGAGGATGGTCTGTTCAAAAGGAAACTGCTCTATGCTTATCAATCCTTACTTTCAATTTTAGACCAGTTTGGCCTACATATGCCACATTCCAGCTGGTACACTTAAATAAGTAAATTAATGAATATATAAAAATTGAATTTGAGTGTGTTCTCGGCCAGAAAGATGGGTAAAAAACCCGCAAAGCCACTCATCTATATCCCTAGAGTTAAAAACCATTGTCTGGTTGGAAGTTTGGTTAGAAAATTCGCAACAGAGTATAAGTTAAAGGAAGAATTTATAAATTGAAAGGAAGTTAAAATTTATAAGAATGAACTGGCGTTGTGGATATGTAGCTTCAATTATAGTAAAAAAAATATATATATATATATATATATATATATATATATATATATATATATATATATATATATATATATATATATATATATAATATATAATATATATATATATATATATAATGGGGGGTTTTGATATATCAATCGAAAGGTAGTAAGTAACTTCCTGAATACGAATCTGTTAATTAAAACGTAGCAAATGAACTTGATAAAAAGTTATAAGCCGAAGAAAAGGAAAAAAATGAGTACGGTAAAATTTCTGAACTATCATTTTGATGGCTTTTTCGCTAAAATATGCATACAAAAGAAGATACAGTAATTAAACTTAAACAGTTTTATATAAATATATATATAACCATTGAATTTAAGTGTTCTCGGCCAGAAAGATGAGTAAAACCCCCGCAAAGCCACTCATCTATATCCCTAGAGTTAAAAACCATTGTCTGGTTGGAATTTTGGTCAGAAAATTCGCAACAGAGTGTAATTCAAAGGAAGTTGAGGAAAACAGACTAAGAGGGAGTGTTCCAGACTTTACCAGTAGAGTACATGTAAGACTAAGCATAGCAGATAAATCTAGGGCCGGAGTGGTGAACAGAGATAGGATTAGGAGGAGGTATGTGGCGTGAGAAATCAGAAAGCAATGTCCTTTGTAATAGTGATGGTATTGATAGTGTGACGTAACAATTTGACGGGCAGAAAGAGACTGCAGAGAGTTAGTGAGAGCGAAAAAATTTTTAAGGCAAAAACCCCTTGAATCTACCTTTTCCAGAACTATATGAGTAGAACCACACGCTCAATATAGGAGAGAACAACAACCCTAGAATATTAAGGATAGATGAAGGTTTGATTTGAAGGTTTTTGTTGAAGATATCATAGTTGTGAGAAAGGTTGTGTAGAGTAGAAAAATGAAGGAATTGAGTTTTTGAGGCATTGTAAACTACCGTTTTTCTCTACCTAAGATTGTAATACAAAAAAAAAAATTAGTTGTGCCTCAAACGGAAGAGTGATTGACTCACGTTTTTGAGGGCGAAGGTTCGATCACAATTAGGGATCCTAAGTATATACTACCTAGAAAAAGTTCCTCTCCTAGAATAGGGTAATGCCCATAAGATGTGAACTTTAAATAAAAAATAAAAAAGAAAGGTTTCTCTAAGGTCACTCTCTTTGCTTCAATTAATTGCTGTTGAGAAGGGCGTCTAAACCAGGAGTAATAAAGGGTGGAGTCATCGACATAAGAGTGGATAAATTAAACTATGAATAGAGTAGGGGATAGGACAGACCCCTGAGGAACACCACTATTTTCAGATTTAAAGGATAAACGGTGGCTATATACAGCAGCTTCCTTATAGAACGTTCAGAAAAGAAATCAGAGAGAAGGATAGATTCCGAAAAAGGAAAGTTTAGAAATCAAAACTTTGTACCAAGCTCTACCGAATGATTTTTCGATATTTTCAGTGCTGCAGCAAAAGATTCACGGAAACACCTATGAGCGGAGTACAAAAAGTTAGAGAGAAGAAAAAGAAGATCATAAGTAGAGAGCTCATTATGAAAACCATACTTTCGATCAGAAATAAGATTTGGAGAATTGAGATTTTTCCAAATCTTCCTGATAAGGATAGATTAGTAAACTACAGAGAGAATGGAAGTTAAAAAATAGGGAGATAGGTAGAGGTTTGAAAGAGTTCTCCCTTCTTCGGCACAAACTGAATGAGCGCACGTTTCTATCAAGAAAGGAAGGTTGAAGTAGAAAGACAGAGACGAAATTGTTTACCAAATACAAGTTTTGAGAACCGCAGGAGGAATATTATCAGGGCCGTACGCCTTCTTAGTATTAAAGTTCTGAGATAATAGAAATGACATCTTTAGAAGAAATTACGATATTAAACATTAATAAGTTGCAGGGAGATAAAGGAGGAGGAATAGTTCCAGAATCATCTAATTAATTTAAGGTGTAATTAGTGGCAAAGTTTGAGCGAAGAGTTCAACTTTAGTAGAAAGCAAATCGGTAGTTGCACCGTCAGAAAATAGTAGAAGAGGGAAAGAGGATAAAACAAAGTTAGAGTTGACATTTTTTTTGAAAATGCCAAAAAGGGCGTGAAGTTACGGAACGAGAACGTTTATTGTATTTACAAAGGAGAAAAGAGGTTTTGGTATTACCAAGAATATATTTTGCACGATTCCTGGATGAAATATAAGTTGAATGAGTTTCCGGAGTTTGAAAACGACGGTAATCCCTGAAGGTATCATCCCTGCGGCGAATAGTACGTCCTCCCTCAGTAATATATATATATATATATATATATATATATATATATATATATATATATATATATATATATATATATATATATATATATATATATATATATATAGAGAGAGAGAGAGAGAGAGAGAGAGAGAGAGAGGGGGGATTTGAATGTAAAAGTATGTAATAGAGGTGTGAATAGGATAATAGGACCATTTTAAGTAGAAGAGCTAAATAAAAATGGGACTGAAATGATTGCAACTTGTGCAGCAAAGGAATTTTATTATTGGAATTTCATTGCTTAAGAAGAATGACATTTATATATATATATATATATATATATATATATATATATATATATATATATATATAATATATATATATATATATATATATATATATATATATATATGGGTGAGTGGTGTAAAATGAGGAGAGGGAACTTTGGATTTTTTGTGCCTGAGATGGGAAGGGAGAAGCAGGTTGTTAAACATTAATGTACTGAGGAGGGCAGTGATGGGAAGAATAAAGTTAAAAGAGGATGGGAGAAAGTGAAAGAGAGGGTAAGAATGGTGGAGATAATAAGGGTGGAAAAGTTAGAAGACAAGAAGAAGAAGAGAAGTGATTACATAAGAGGGATAAGGGAGAAGTGGGTGGAGGTAAGGGGGTGTGAGGTGAAAGGGGTTTAGGAGGAATGGAGTAAACTGAAAGGAGCGTTAGTAGAGATTGCGAGAAGTGCCTGTAGGGTGCAAATAGGGAATGGTAGGTGAAAGGTGAGTGAATGGTGGAATGAAGAATTGGGAAAAAGGCCTTTAGCAAGTGTTTGATTACGAAAGAGTATAGAGAGAGGTGTAAGAAGTTAAGAGGGCAAAGAAAAGAACGGAAGACGAGTGAAGCAGAAAGTTGGCAGAAAACTTTAAGGAGAGATGTTTAGGAGAGAGATAAAGCGACGAGAGGTAAGGAGGAGCGGCAAGAGGGAGTGAAGGGAAAACTGGTGATTTCATGCAAGGAGAGAGGGAGGTACAGAAAAGGACTAGGAGAACGCATATGATAGTTTATATGAGTAAATTGTTTGAGGTACTACGAGAAGAGAGTGAGATTGAGATTAATGAAAGGGATTAAAACCTTCTAAGAAAATTATAGAGCGAAGGTGATGAAGGAGTTGACGGAATGGTTGTTGTTTGCGGATGATATAGTGTTAGTTGCGAATCTGAGGGAATCGTGCGTCTAAGGGATTGAGGGAAATCCAACAAAGAATAAAGCCCTGAGGATTGGGGGCTGGGATGAGGCAGTAACAGGAGAGGAAAATGAAGGATCGGTGTAAGGGGGGGGGAAATTTGAGAAAGAAGAAGAGTTTACATATCTAGGAATGCTGGTGGAGGGAAACAGGGGGATGGAAAGGGAAATAAAGAGTAGAGTGATGGATCAAATGAAGGTGATTGAGAGAGTTATGGAAGAAAGGGAGAATACAGAGAGAAATAAAGGTAAGAATGTTTGAGATTATGCTTACCATCTGTAATGTATGGATCTGAAACGGATGATGAATTCTCAGACGAGGAAAACATTATGTTTTTGAGATGAAGGGATTGTGGGATACGTGGATGGAGAAGGGGAATAGTGGGCAGAGCGGAGGTTGGTGTATTAAGGTGTAGAATGAATGAGGACATCATGGTTATATATATATATATATATATATATATATATATATATATATATATATATATATATATATATATATATAATATATATATATATATATATATATATATTTTTATTTCTCCTCTGGTGGGCAAAGGCCAAAGGCCTACCAATGTTCCACCAGAGTTGGGAGGAAAGTCGGAAACATGGTCAAATTAAAGGCCGACATGACCTGATACACGGCGCTTAAAGGTGCCTAAGTCATAGGAAGTTGGGAAAATATGTGAAGGAAGTGTGTTCCAGACTTTACCAGTAGAATACATGTAAGATTGAGCATAGCGGTTAAGTCTGGGGTCAGAGAGTTGGACAGAGAAAGGATGAGACTGTGTAGAAAGACGAGTCGCACGAACCCTTCTTAATGGAGGAGGTATGCGACGAGAGAGTTCAGAAGAGCAGTGTCCATTGTAATAGCGATAGTATAGAGAGAGTGACGCAACATTTCAACGGGCAGAAAGGATTTTAGTGAATTAGTGAGAGCAGGAGAATTGATAAGGCGAAAAGCTCTAGACTCCACCTTTTCCAGGAGAGCGGTGTGTGTGGAACCACCCCAGATGTGTGACGCATACTCCATACACGGGCGAACAACACCCCTATACAGAGCAAGCAACTGGGGTGGTGTGAAGAAATATTGAAGGCGCCTCAGAACACCCAACCTCTTAGAAGCTTGTTTAGAAAGAGAGGTAATGTGATCTTTCCAAGAAAGATCACGAGAAAAAGAAACACCGAGAATATTAAGGAGATATGAAGGTTTGAGTTGCGTGTTTTCGAAGAAGATATCGTAGTTGTGTGGAAGATTGTGTCGAGTAGAGAGATGGAGGAATTGAGTTTTTGAGGCATTGAAAACGACCATGTTTTCTTTGCCCCAATTTGAAATGAGAGATAGATCAGAGGTTAATTGCTCTAAGGCCACCCTCCTTGCCTCTATTAACTGTTGCTGGGAGGGGCGTCTTTCAAAATGAAAAGAGTAATGAAGGGTGGAGTCATCAGCATAGGAGTGGATAGGAGATGAAGTAATAGAGAAAAGGTCATTAATGAAAAGCAGAAAAAGTGTTGGGGATAGGACAGATCCTTGAGGAACACCACTATTAATAGATTTATAGGATGAACGATGGCCGTCTACAACAGCTGCTATAGAACGACCGGAAAGGAAATCAGAGAGAAGGATAGATTCCGAAAGAGGGAAGTTTGGAAATCAAAGCTTTGTGCCAGACTCTATCGAAAGCTTTCGATATGTCCAGCGCCACAGCAAAAGATTCACCGAAATGCCGAAGAGCGGAGGACCAAGAGTCAGAGAGAAGGGAAAGATCACCAGTACAGCGTTTCTTTCGAAAGCCATACTGGCTATCTGAGATAAGATTTGAAGAATTGAGATGTTTCCAAATTTTCCTGTTAAGGATAGATTCGAAAACTTTAGAAAGAACGGAGGTTAAAGAAATAGGACGATAGTTAGAGGGCTGAGAGGGGTCCCCTTCTTCGGCACAGGCTGAATGAGCGCACGTTTCCAGCAAGAAGGGAAGGTTGAAGTAGAAAGACATAGACGAAATAGATTACCAAGGCAGGGTGCAAGCTCGGAAGCACAAGTTTTGAGAACCACAGGAGGAATACCATCAGGACCGTACGCCTTCTTAGTGTTAAGCTCAGAGAGAGCAGAAGTGACGTCTTTAGAAGAAATTACAATTTTAGGCATAAATGAGTTAGAGGGGTTGAAGGAGTAGGAACAGCTCAGGAATCGTCTAAGGTTGAATTTAAGGCAAAAGTTTGAGCAAAGAGTTCAGCTTTAGAAGAAGGCAAAACGGCAGTTGAACCGTCAGAAGATACTAGAGGAGGGAAAGAGGAAGAAGCAAAGTTAGAGTTGACATTTTTTGCAAAATGCCAGAAAGGGCGAAAGGAAGAGGAGCCAGAAAGATTATTGCATTTGCGACGGAGAAAAGAGTTTTTAGTATCTCGAAGAATAGATTTTGCACGATTCCGGGATGAAATATAAGTTGCATGAGATTCTGGAGTTTGAAGACGACGGTAGTCCCTGAAGGCAGCATCCCTGCGGTGGATAGCACGAGTACAAGCAGAGTTAAACCAAGGTTTACTAGGTTTAGTGGAAGGGAAAGAACATGGAATGTACGCCTCCATGCCAAAGAGAATCATCTCAGTTATGCGCTCTGCACACTCCGAGGGACCCCTCCCACGGAAATAGTAATCATTCCATGGAAAATCAGAAAAGTACGACCGCAAGTCAGGCCAGTTAGTGGCACCGAAATGCCAGAAACGTCTCCTCGCCGAGGGCGGGGGCCGTTCTTGCGGAAGACTTGAAGAGACAGGACAAGATACGGAGATAAGAAGATGATCGGATGAACCCAGAGGAGGAAAGAGTTTAACAGTATAAGGAGAAGGATTAGAATTTAGAAAAAGGTCTAGAATGTTGGGTTCATCACCAAGACGGTCAGGGATACGGGTAGGGAGTTGCACCAACTGCTCAAGGTTGTTCTGGATAGAAAATTGGAAGGCGAGTTCACCAGCTGGATCTTGAGAACTAGATGAAAGACATTGGCGGTGGTGAACATTGAAATCACCTAATATGATGATTTCGGAGAAAGGAGAAGAAGAAAAAATGTGTTCTATTTTGGAGTTAAGATAGTCGAAGAATTTTGGATAGTCTGTAGAATTAGGAGATAAGTAGACAGAACAAATAAATTTAGTTGTAGAGTTGCAAGAAAGCTTGAGCCATAAAGTTGAGAATTCAGAAGACTCCAAATTAGAGACACGAGAACAAACAACATCGTTGCGCACATATGCGCAACATCCGCCTTTGGCTGAAAATTGAGGATAGAGACAGTAGGAGGAAACAGAGTAGGGTTTGCTGTCAGAGCACTCAGACACCTGAGTTTCAGTTAAGAACAGGAGATAAGGTCTAGAAGAAGAGAGGTGGTGTTCGACAAAGTGGAGATTAGAAAAAAGACCTCGAATGTTGCAGAAATTAATGAAAAACGAAGACCGTGCACCAGGGCAAGCCGGCATAGAGGTCTTGGTGGCGCCAACCCCATCACCGGAGGCCACCAACTCCCAAGTGGTGATGGTGGGATAGGAATCCGCCCCTCTTGGATTCTCCGAGGCAGATTTAAGTTTTGCCATTTTTGATTAATTTAATAGGTAATGTAAGTATAAGCGTTTGTAAATATTGTAGGACACATGTGAAGAAGAAGGAAGGTTGGAGCATAGGCACTCCAATGTGAGTCAAGGGTACACTAGAGACCCTCTGAGAAGATGAAACGCGAAAAGGAACGAACCAAAGGGCAACGGAGTGAAACGGAATGGTCTAGCCCATCCTATCACTCCGTGGGTTATGCCCAATGGGGGGTACTTGCATCACTTTGGACGGC
>SEYY01005711.1:0-15000 GCA_009176605.1 Armadillidium nasatum
GTTTATGAAGAAAGATATTCATAAATATACGTGGGTGAGTGGGTAATGGGAAAGGGGACTTTGGATTATGTGTGCGTGAAAGGAAGGGAGAAGGTTGTTAGATGTCAAAGTATTACGGGGTGCTGCGATTGGTATTTGGAATTACTTTGGTAGTGGTAGAGTCAAAGTTAAAGAGGATGGGAGAAAGTAAGAGTGAGGGAGAGGATGGTGGAGAGTGGGTAGGGGAAAATTAGAAAGAGAGATAAGGGAGAAGTGGGACGGTGTAATAGGGAATGAGGTGGAGGGGTAGAGGAGGGATGGAGTAAAGTGAAGAGGGCCTTAGTGGGGGTTGCGAGAAGTGTGTGCGGAGTAAAAAAAATAGGGAACGGTAGAAGAAAGGGGGGTGAGTGGTGGAATGAAGAGTTGGGGAGTTTGGTGAAAAAGAAAAAGGAAACCAAGCCTTTAACAGGTGTTTAACAAGAGTGTAAGGATTGAGAGAAAGTATATGATAGGTATGAAGGATTAAGTTGTTCGAAGTATTGAGGTGGGGGAGTGGGAGGAGGTGGAGGAAGAATGGAGAAAACTTATTTTGAAAAGTGTAGAGCGAGGGTGAGGGTGAAAAGGAAGCTTACTGATTGGTTTAACGTAGGAGTGGGACTGAAACAGGGGTGTGTAATGTCGCCTTGGCTGTTTAATCTGTTGAAGTATGGTATAGTTAGTGAAACGGATAGGGATGGGAAGGGTATTAGGCTGAGAAATATGGAGGGTGAATGGGAGGTAAATGTCTTGCTGTTTGCAAATGATGCGATGATGATGGCAGAGTTTTGGGAAAAGTTGATGATTGAGCTTGTTGGGGAATGCGCGAACAAAAAGTGAATTAATGAGAATTGGGGGTGATGATGAGGTGGTGAGAGGGGAGGAACTGGGGATGTAGAGGATAGAAAGAGACTTGAGGAGGTGGAAGAGTTTAAATACGGAAATGTTGGTAGAAGGAATAGGGACGATGGAAAATTAAATAAAGAATAGATCGAGTGGTGGAGGGAATGAAAATTATGGGGTATTAAAGGAAGTATGGAAGAAGGGAAGAATATCGAAAGATATAAAAGTAAGAATGTTTGAGTGAATGTGTTTGCGTGAAACATGGAAAATGAATGCTCAAGCGAGAAAAAATTGAATGTTTTTGAGATGAAAGGATTAATTAAGAGCGATTTGTGGTTTGAAAAGGATAAATAGGATTAGAAACGGAAGAATAAGGGAGATGTGTGGATGAAGGAGGAGTATGTGGGACTGAGCAGAAGAGAGTGTGAAAAGGTGGTTTTTACATATGTGTAGAATGAATGAGTACTTAGATCCGAGGTGGAGAGGGAAATTTAGAGAGAAGAAAGTCAAAGTGGAGATGGATGAACGGAGTAAGTGAGATTTTGAGGGAAGGAGTATCGCGGAGGACAGAGTGAGATGAGGGGGTGGGGGGGGTGAGAGGTAGGGTGTATGTGTGCGTGTATGTATGAGGTAGCTAGCAGTTAAATAATTTATATTTTTTTATTGGAGCTGTTTTGACAAGCTCGATCTTGTGACTTATATATATAATATATATATATATATATATTATATATATATATATATATATATATATATATATATATATATATATATATATATATATATATATATATATATATATATATATATATAATATATAATAAAGGATATCAAAGAGACTGGATTTATGTGATTTGTGAAAAATCTAATTGTAATACCCAGAATTACAAATAAAATACATTTCTGCAATTTTTTATTATATATGAGATTATAAAAACTTACAAGTGAATTTTTCTATGTTTGACCCGAATGTGAAGTGTTGAATTAAGGATACAGTTAATTAATCTAGGACACCTATGATTGGCTTCAAAGAATATTTCTTCTCGAAGTTTCTTAATATACAATTAAATATTTAAGAAAGATAGAGGAAAAGTTAATGGAAATTAATACCTCAATTCATCTACGAACCTGCTTTAATTCTCTGTTGTACAAGAAAATATAAAAAGTATCACATTTTGAAATGCTTTAAAACCTCCACTGTTTTCACTGATGTTGCTGAAAAAATTAAGTTTTGAAATAACAACTTGTTAAAGATGCTACATTGAAAAAAAAAACCAAAATAATTTTGGTGAAAAACGATTTATAAACATATAATGGAAAATTTAATAGAATTTCTCCATTGTGAATTAAAACTGAAAAATAGATGAAAGCATATACAATGGACTTGAACATAGCCGGTTTTCAAATTTTCGTGAACGCATTTAGACGTTTTAACAAAATGTAAGTTTTTTTTTTTGTTCGATGAAAGATTTTCCAATTCTGAATTCAAGGTATGAGGTAGTTTTTATTTTCACTTATTTCTTCCTATAACCTTTCAATTGGTATCTATTACTTTAAATATACCTCTAATAAGTTCTAATTGCTAATATATAATTCAGAGTCCATCAATGACTACAATTACTTGAAAAAAAAAAAAAAATGTATTTGGTAAGTCTAATATAACGACTTACAGCTGAATGGTGCTAGCCATTACGTTTTTGATTTGAAAGAAAAGGGAATTGGCTTAAATGGAATAGTGATCTTGGATTTAGCAGATAAGGTTTACCAAATAAATTGCTCTCTTTGACGAGTTCTGAATTATATATTAAAAATGAGAATTTATTAAAGGTATATTTTGAGTAGAAGAGTCAATTGAAAGAAAAAGATGAAGATAAAAGTTACCTAATAAGTCATACCTGAATTCAAAACTTTGAAGTCTATAACGAACAAACAAAAAATAACTTACATATTGTTAATGTCTAAACGCGTTGTCGAAAATTTGAAAGGTGCCTATTTTAGAGCCGGCAGCTTGGTGTGCTCAAACTATTGAATGCCATAGCGATACAAAAAACAAACCAATTTTATAAAATCTTATGAAGGAGAATTTAATATAATTTCTCCAATATAAAAGAAAACTTAAAATAGAAAAAATATATACACTAGATCAAGGGGTGGGAAACCATTGCGTGAGTGTCAAACGTGGCACACTGATAAACTTTTTCTGGCATGTCAAACAATTTTTTTTTTTTAAAAAATTATGTAAATTTAAAATGTCGAAAGTATGTAAACATTTTTTATACCAAGATTATTCTTTTTATTTAAATAATTCCAATTTCCTTCAGATCAAATATAAACAACTAGCATTATTCAGCTGTATTTATTTAGCCACCTGGTCTGCTCACTCTGCTCGTCATAAAAACTAAGCAGTATTCTTTTGGTAGTGATCCGTGGGTAGGTATGTTTAATTAATTAAAGAAACATTTATTTTTACTTTGGAAATATTGAAGCAAGTAATAAGAGTCGCGGACTGTGGCCATAGTTAAGATATCTCTTTAAATTTACCGACTATAACGTAATGTTTTAAGGTGTAGTTTATCAATATCTATGTGCGGATCTGGGATTTCTTTTGGTATCTGAAAAAGACTGGTATACTAGGACCCTTCCATTTTACTTGTATAGTTTGTACATTTTCGAATGAATATATTCTACTATTAATTTTCTGTTTTCTGTAAACTTTATCAGTTTTTATACTTATTTTGTGAATGATTTTAATTAATTTTCATTGGGTATTAATGTTTATAGCCTCTGGCCAATTTGGGCCTAATTCCAAAGTTTTACAAAAGGACTTATTAAACATGACAATCTCAACATATTGTCCAACCTCAAAGATGTATTGTTTTTTTTTCTTTTCTTCAAATAATGCATTACCAGGTTGCTGCATCAGTGTCAGCATGAATTAAATGAAATTTTATAGTTATTTTGGAGCTAAAATTTTGTAATACTACATTAAATTTTTGGATAATTTTTGCTTTTGGTAATTGTATCATTCACAGTAGTAGATTTTTTCGTATGAAACCAGGCTGTTGAAACTAATAATATACCTATGCATTGCGAGTTTGACTAGAACTATATGTAGGGATTTGAAACTAACAACATACCCTACGAGTTTCTAGTATAAACAAGGTTGCAGGATTCCAAAAAAAAAAAAAAAAAATTTATATATATATATATATATATATATATATATATTATATATATATATATATATATATATATATATATATATATATATATATATATATATATATATATATATGGTAAAGGTTAAGAAGTTGTTTGACCTTCCATATATAGAAATATTATATATGGAAACATAGATATATTTCATTTATGCCTATTAATATTATTATTAATATTTAGTTTGACTTATTATAACCTGAACTGACATTGCCATGTGATACAGGCCAACTGCTATATTATATCATATATATATATATAGGCTTAGGTGAAGATTGTTTCTGAGTTTCGGTATTTTTTATATCAATATTTTTTTATGTTGATATTTCATAATAATCGATATTTTCCTGCCTATAATTAGCCCTAGGCTACTATGTTGTGCAAACGTTCTTGTGTACGTTAGGTCTCTTTTACGGCAAATTCTTGTGTAGGTTAGGCCTCTTTTTACGTCAATTTTGGTAGTTCAGGTTATGATAAGTCGAATTAGGTTCTGCTAGAAAAGTAAGTAATAATAATTGTGTCTATGTCTAGTAATAGTACCTCTGCCAACTCTCTTGTTTACGATAGGCTCCTCCGATATTTTCGATATTTTTTAACAATCGAAACTCAGAAACAATCTCCACCTTTACCATATATATATATATATATATATATATATATATATATATATATATATATATATATATATATATATATATATATATATATATATATAATATATATATATATATAACAAATTAAATCAATATATATCTTTAATATTTATCTTAAAATGAAAAAAGCACAACTTATCACTATAGCAGCAAACAAAGGGTTAAAGCATTAGCATTCCAATGATATTTTTAAGTGGTATTGTATAAAATAAAAGAATAACTTTGAAAAGTTTGCTAGTAATAGAACATCATCTTTTGATGAATTTTTTGTTGACTATTTTTTTAGCAATATAGTAGTCTTTTTTAGTCCTTGAAAATTTGCACAAAATATTTCAATAAAGTATTTCCAGTATTTTCCTTTCCATTGGGGTTCACTTTCATATTATTTATTAAAAAAAAAATTAATTTATTTTTAAAAGAATTGCACTTTGAGCACTGATCTAAGGATTAAGAAGTGAATGGTTTATATAATGCAGCAACCAAATAATCATAACCTAGGTAATGAGTAAGTATCTGGTTAAATATTGTTCTCTAAAGACTAGTCTTGGCTGTAACTCATTTAATGGTTCCCCTAATACCTTCGCATGCATTCTTTCCATGGCTATTTGCAAAGAAATGCTACTAACAACTAAGCCCAAAATCGCTATATGAATACACATATTTGAAAAATTAAACCTGTTCTTGTATTGCCCAGCACAGCCATTGGTAAAATAATGCATCTTTGTTGTGTTAGGATGTGCTGTTTTTATTTGGGGGATAAATACTTTAAGAAATGTGTATACCATTATGGTATGTTTTGTTTCAGGTGACAAAAAACAAATAATTGTATGGTTTGTAGTATTTAAAACACTTTCCCTCCAGTACACAACAAATGGATGAAGCGTACATTGACTATTTTCCCAGTAGAACCCCTGTGTTGTGTCTTGAACAATAAAGGAATGATTTTCAGAGATGTCTCCTAAAACTACTGCTTCATTATCAGGCAATAGCTGTTTTTGTTTTAAATAAGCTGACTGGTTTTGGGCAATATAATGGTCTTGTAAGGTTAGTAATTTTAATGCTCAATGAAGAGTTGTATTCATCTCTAAATTCCACTCTCTATGCAAGTGTGCATCAATTAGTTGGAACCCATTGTTTGAACTGAATTTCTTCTGTATGATAAATTCATTGAGCTCTGTTAAATTTATTAGGTAATCTTTTGCATATATATATATATATATATATATATATATATATATATATATATATATATATATATATATATATATATATATATATATATATATATATATATATATATATATATATATATATATATATATATATATATATATATAATTTTGCTGGGGCAAGGGTCTCCAAAATTTGGGCCAGAGTTCTGACTGGGGTTGCCTAAAATTTGTAAAGAGGTCAAAAACCCTGAAATTTTAGGTTAAGAAAATTAGATATAAATTTAATTGAGGTTTATTTAATTATAAGGAAGGAGTAGAATAGCAAACATTTACTTAAATTATTGATTATATGCATTTTCTCAAAAAAAAATATTCAGAAAATTACAGATTTTGTATAATAAAAGTTTAAAAAAAGTACAAAAATTTTAGGATTTATTTTTCTGATTCACAATAGTGATCCAACAGGTTTACCTAGATAAGACCCTAAGGTAAAGTTTGAAAAAATGTAAGATATAAAATCAATATAACCTGTATTTATACATATTGTTATTTTATTGCTATGTATCAAACTTCTATCATTTAGCTACATTATTTCAAAATTATTTTGTTTATACTCTCAATCAGTATGACCTTGTTATCCTTTGCCCAAGTTGTGGTCAGGAGATTCCTTTGGGGATTGATGTCATGACTAGATCAAGAGCAATTCCAATTTGATTTCCTTGAACCACCATGGCCTAGTGGTTAACACACAAGACTTACCATCTTAAAGGTTGCTGGTTTGAGTCCATATATATATATATATATATATATATATATATATATATATATATATATATATATATATATATATATATATATATATATATATATATATATATATATATATATATATATATATATATATATATAATATAATAATAACTTTTTTCAGCTTGAACTATATCAATCATTAGTTTGCAAACTAAGTATTTTCAATAAATAAATAAATAAACTAGTCAATAAATAAATAATAAAAATGGGTCCAGAAGCAATTCAGAAAAAATTTGAAGAAGAAATTGAAGTTTTCAAAAAATTACAAAAAGGTAATAGGCATAACAGTTTAATTACTGACTGTACATTTGTACTTAAAATAAAAAATAAAAAAAAATAATGTTTTCAACAAAATTATAAAAATTAATTAAATCTCAGTAAATTGTATTTTTAAGTTTAATATATATATATATATATATATATATATATATATATATATATATATATATATATATATATATATATATATATATATATATATATATATATATATATATATATATATTATTGGGCTCATGGGGTGTTATGGTGAGCTGAACACTGTAATACTCAATAGTTCATCTCTTTTTATTACACATTCACTCCTCATGCCCAATAATTTCTATACTATTGTTTACACACCATGCAAAATATTACACAATCACATTTTTTTTGAATAGCCTTATTCATTGCCTTGGATTAGCTAATAGGATAATGTTCCAAACATAGCCCTTATCCATCTCTCCTCTCATCCATCACCTGTGAGTTGGTATCCTTCATTATTAGGATAGGTGCTGCTACAGAATTTCTTTCTTGTTCTGGTACATAGTTTCTGATTTAAAGTTTTATAACTTTATGACTTTGACTATCTTGTTAATCTTTGAATATATTCATGTGTTCTGTAACTCAACTAACTACCCTAAATTCTTTAACTGCTTAAACTTCATGATAGAGCATTTTTATCTCCTCTATCTGAAATCATCATTCTTGGAGATTTCAATGTTCATCACTACCAGTGGCTTTCCTTTAGTTCTCAATGGGGAGTTGGTTAACTCCCCTGCTATTTTACTATTCATAATAACCTAAGCAGATTTGGAGTATGAGGTTGGACAATCTTTAATATCCGCATTCTATTAGTATGTCAATAAAGCCCATTGATATTGATGAAAGAAATTCTTCATTTATTTTTTTTAAATGTTAAGTTTATTCAAATGCCCAACATCTATTGTATGTAAATGTAAACATGTTTAGCACAAGATTAATTTATTTCTGTGCAGTGTAATATGTGAGTGTGAAGAGCCAGAAGTTTCTTTATTGACTGATAAGGCAAAAATTATGATGGTGAATTCCAACTAAATTTCTTCTAGCTACGCTAGATCAAATAGATGGTTGCTTGCTATGAGAAAAGGAAAAACAATATGATTCTCAATAGCCTTATTCGCAGTAGATTTACAATTTGTCTTGTGATAGCTGAGTACTAATAAACCAGAGTTCGGTGTCACTGTGATATGTTTTGAATACCGGATATATATATATATTTCTTTTCTTTCCTTAAAAAAAAGGTGGTTTATATATAATATATATATATATATATATATATATATATATATATATATATATATATATATATATATATATATATATATATATATATATATATATATATATATATATATATATATATATATATATATATATATATATATATATATATATATATATATATATATATATATATATATATATATATATATATATATATATATATATATATATATATATATATATATATATATATATATATATATATATATATATATATATATATATATATATATATATATATATATATAATATATATAAAATATAATATATATATAATAAAAAAATAATTTATTATTCTTTTTAAAGATTTAATATTCATATATATATATATATATATATATATATATATATATATATATATATATATATATATATATATATATATATATATATATATATATATATATATATATATATATATATATATATATATATATATATATATATATATATTCAGATCTTTCAAAAACTACAGTTTTAAGAAGTAGATTAGATGGACAGTTAAACGAAAACAAAATTGTTAAAGAGGTGGGTGTTGATTTGTTTGTTTCAGACTTAAATTGTTAATCTTAACTGTAATTTTCTGCCCAACATAGTGCCCCAGTATGTAATTGTGGTGTTTGCTTAAATATTTTACATTTGGAGCTATGAATTCTCAACTCTTTGCCAATCTATTGATTCTATTTATAGTAAACAGTAGCATGTAGATTATTTATTGCCAAATTTTATCTAATATTTAATTCTTTACTTGAACTCGTGTGAAGCCTATCCTATACTTCTATGAAATATTCAACTTTTAAGATTTCATTTGTATACCCAACGATTTTCAAGCTTTGCACAAGAGAAAGAAATAGATTGATTAATAGATGTAAACCTGGTTCATAATTGATATTTAAATTATCTTTAAAAGGAGCATTAATCCATTTGTTTCTGGAGATTTTCAAGTAAATCTGCACTCTAACTTGTATTTGAGCTTCATGAATCATGACTTTGGCTAATTTCAGAAATACAATATTTAGACATTAGTAATTTATTAAAAAGATTTTCTTTGATATTTTTGTCTTCAAATTTTTGTGTTTTGAACTATGGATCTATGTAGAATTGATAGTGTATGAGGTAAATTTATAATTTTTATAAGTAATAATTTTAACTTGCATTCCATGTTTATAATTTTTATCAAGCTTAGCTCAGCAAAAAGATATTCACTTGAATTTTGAAATAGTTTCTGAATACCCGCCCATTGGCTTATAAAATAAAATGTTTTTTCCTCCATTTTAAATAAAAGTTTCTGTGCACATGCGAATTGAACAGGTTTAAAAAAAATTTAATGACAAAATATTTAATTTTTATTTACGAACCTAAATAATTTTATTTAGCACATTTCTTTTATCTTGAATATTATTTGTAATTCTAAAGTATATTTATGTATTTAATTTTTTACATTTAGGAACTTGATCTTCTGGAGGGTGGTGCAGTAGTTTATAAACTAATTGGTCCTGTTTTAGTAAAGCAAGATTTAGAAGAGGCTAAACAAAATGTTGAGAAAAGGATTGATTATATATCTCAAGAAATGTAAGTAGTTTTGATTTGATGTCAATTCATTGGTGTCAAATATATATTTTACAGATGTAACATTTAAGCAAATTGTGCTCCATTGCTTAGAAATAAACCGCTAGCCTATCATGCGAAAGGCCTAGGATTCGAGACTGGTCTGGTCGGGAGAATGAACTTTCTCTCTTTAAGCATAGCTTCTGCTTAATCAGCCGTAAATGATTACATTAGTGACTTGCTTTGTTAACAAAGGAATAAAATACCTGTCATTCTCAAAAGGCCTGGCCAGCTAGCGCTATTTGCCGTAGTCCAGAGAAAACCGAGGAATTTTTCTAAATGGTTATTACTGACAGGATTTACTTTCCTTACTTTACGACTAACAGAAATTAATTTATTAGTTATGGTTTTTAAATACTAGTGAAGCTCTTATGTTATCATTGTGTATGGCGACATAAATTTATGATAAAGACGTGTACATAAACATTAATTCATTAATTCCCTTACAATTTTTGCCATTCAATATCAAAAATGTAAATTTGTTTTTAGAAGTTTATCAATATTTCTACTTCCTTTTATTTGAAAAAAAGCATTATAGTTCTGAAACACTTGGAATGTAAGTTGGTAAAATCTTCAGAGGCTTTTTTAATTTTGTTTAAGAATATTTTTTTTTCATCAGACCTTTTTCGTAATTTATAATGCCGATAGTGTCAGCAATTTATCCACAATATTTTTGCCAAATGAAATTTACTATGTTTATTTCATATTTTCTTCCTATTTACTCTTTTTTTTTTTTTTTTTTAACTATAATGATCATTTTCTAAGACATATTCGTCTGTTATTCATGACCCAGCTCAAACTTGTAAGGCACTTCAAATAATTATTACTGTCATATTTATATTTTATAATAGAAAAGATAGGGTGTGGATTGTGTTCTAGACGTGTTTGTTTGAGCTGTCAGATTATTTTCTTGTTGTGGTGTGTAGGTTTATTGGAGATGTAAGGCATTTGAAAGGGGTATAAGAGAACTTGACTGAAATTTGTGTTTAGAGTGGTTTAGTTATATGGTGAGGTCAGCATATGCTGTATTGTCGGGGTTTATTTCTGGCTTAACACTTAAATCCTATCCACAAAGACTCGCTTCCACGGGTAGAGGTTATGTTCAGTCTTTTTGCATCTGATATGCCACAAGGGCTGGTACCCCTCTTGTGGGGGCACCCTCAACTTTCTGTGCAGCCTTGCGAATCAGATAGATATATGTAATGTTTTGAATGGGGAGAATATATTTTTGTTATAATTTGAATATTTTATTGAAGATTGGTTGTTTTTTGATTTGTTTAGAACATATGGGATATCTGATTGGGCCAAGGTATATATTGTTGTAGTAGGAGGGAAGTGATTGCCTGGTGGTCATCTCTGCTAAGAAAGAAGATATAAGGCATAAAGGGGTATAAGAGAACTATCTGCCTGGCTTAACACTTATATACAAAGACTCGCTTCCACGGGTAGAGGTATATCTTTTTGCATATATGCCACAAGGGCTACCCCTATAACTTTCTGTGCTGTCGATATATATATATATATATATATATATATATATATATATATATATATATATATATATATATATATATATATATATATATATATATATATATATATATATTTTTTTTCTTTTTTTTTTCAAGGAAAAGACATGATTCAACATTGAATGACTTAGAGAAAGAACAAGAAACGAAGAAAGATTCTTTGGCGAAGCTTCAAACACAACTACAACAACTCATGGTGAAAGCTGCTGCTCAACAAAAATAGATTTTAATGTAACGACTCATAAGTTTTTTCTCATTTTGACGATTAATATGCTTGCTTAAATTAATTTCATGAGAGCTGTAATATATTATATATATATATATATATATATATATATATATATATATATATATATATATATATATATATATATATATATATATATATATATATATATATATATATATATATATATATATATATATATATATATATATATATATATAATAATTATTTATAATTTTTTGTAATTATGTACCTTTGCTTATATATAAAATTACATCAGGTTATGTTATAGTATTTTCTTTGAAAGAGTTTATCATTGTTATTTTTAGGTATATTTGCGAGTTTATTTCTTCATTTCTTTTCTATAGTACGTATTCATTTAAGGGGTAACTTTACCACATCTCTTGACAGACTGTATAATTAGTACCCAAACAACTCTACTCCCACTTTGAATTATCAAGTACATGGCGAGTGCAAGCGTCCGTTTTAAGAAGCATTGAATTACCGCTTAAATGTTTTTTGAAACTTTTTTTTTTTTATCTGTTTCTACTTTTACTGTAAGTTTTATTAATTTGCTTTTGTAGAGCACCTCAAAGTTTAACAGTTAATTTCTCTATTCAGGCCTTTAAATGATTGTATAAATATAAAGCTAAGGACCCAAAAAAAAATTTTACATCTATTTCTGAAGGTGTTAACGAAACATGATACTAGTCATTGGTACCAAAAGGTTTCTGAATTTGAATATGTGATAACTGGTTCTTCAGTAAATTTCTCTTTAGTTGACTTTGACGTAGTTGGAAGTGTTTTATACGGCTTCAATCTTCCTCATCAGCAAGTAAAATATTTTGGGTTGAAATTCTACAAATATATTTTCATGTGTGTTTTACATCTGTGTTTCTTGTGTAATATTCAGAAACAGGAGATTTAAATGGAGCTACTATTCCATTTTGAGTTATTTTTTTTTTTAAGAACTTCAGAATTAGGAAAAAAAAAATTGTAATCAGAAAAAGTTCTAAAAAAAATGGAGAGAGTTATTGGCATTACTCTCATATAATAAGTTATTAAAATTTTCCTCAAATCCGGCTCTGATCCCAGCAGCAGTAAAATTGTTCTAATTTAGACTTTACAGTTCTCTTATGATTTAATTAATAGTTTTATGTATGGTTATCAGTAAATTATTATAAACCCTATTAAAATTTTACAATTTTAGTGTGCAATGCCTACATCTGTACAGAATATATATATATATATATATATATATATATATATATATATATATATATATATATATATATATATATATATATATATATATATATATATATATATATATATATATATATATATATATATATATATATATATATATATATATATATATATATATATATATATATATACACACACACACGCACACATACTTTTATTAACGTTTTTTGATAGTTCTGCTTATTTTATTTTATTTTAAGGGATCCGTGTTCAGACTTGATAAATTTTAAGGTATATGACCCATATGGGTTTTATTTTTTAAAAGGGTTATAAATAACAAATACATTTCCCAAAAATGTAATATCCTGTCGTATATCTTGTCGAAACCTCCTCATTTCAGAAATGACGCAATAATATTTTTCAAAAACTAGCTCTATATTTAAAATTTAATTCATCATTACCACTATTCCCTGTCGTATTTTACCGCCCTGGTGCACAGCGGCTGCCACCTCCTGAACATCTACTCAAAAAGAGATTTAAAAATTTTTTTTTTCATCTAGTAATAAGTTGATTAGTTAAATGTATCCTTTAATCAAGGGTTGCAGAGTAATGTTTTACACCATTCACTAGGTTCCACTTGAAGATTTACCTGACCTTTCTTATCATATTTACCTATTTACCTTTCCACAATATATTTTAATTATATCTGTGCCTTTCAATATAACTCCGAATTAAAGTTAACGAGATTATTTATTTTTATATCATATTTTTCATTTTTTTCTCAACATTATTAATTATCTGATATGCAAATTTTTTGTCACATTTCTTTTAAAATTCTTTCTATTATGGATTTTTAAAAATTAAATATAGGTTCCCTACCTACCTCTTTACCATGGTGACAAAGTTCCCTATAATATTTTTTTTTAATTCCTATTAGGGATGGAGCGATACCAAAATTTTTTACCGATACCTAAAAATACCGATACCTAAAAATATGCCGATACTACTACCGATACCGATACTTTACTCTTATCCAAAAATTTTGCCGATACCGATACCGATACAGTATCGGAGAATATGCCGATACCGATACCGATACTTCACTCCATCCCTAATTCCTATCAATCCAATAATAGCAATGGTCGTTTCGTAATTTCAGTTACCTTTTCAATTGAAAATCCTTGCCATTTATCTTATAGTAAAAATATAACTTAGTAAGTTAGATCAATGTTATAAATTGATTAATTAATGACGTGGTAACTTATAATGTTTAAAATAGGCAACTTTCTTGGACGAGACTTTCATTTAGAAAATAGTCGTCGAAGTTTGAATTTAAACTCAAATGCAAAAGGGCTTATCCCCGTTTTGTCTACGAATATCTCTATGTATCTGACCTACTGTATATTTATATTGTGTTTATCTGGCTCGTTTTGCATCTTCTAACGAGAATTTAGATAGCATATTTTTTTTATATTCTTCAGTGGATGAAATTTGATATTTTTTTTTTTTTACTTGCTTGAAGGGTTTGTTGCTTCTAAAATTTTTAATACTTGCCTGGATATTGTTATCTCTATGTTAATGTGAGTTAACGTCTTTTGATTTTGAAACTACTTTTTTTTTAATGAAGAGCAGTTCTTTTTAATTGCTATTAAAATATAAAGCTATTGTTTGTATCATCAAAAACTTTTGAATTCCTTTCATTGACTCTCATTTTCCCCCAATCAGATGATATTGGATCTTCAAAATTTTTAATTTTAATACCTTTTATCATGTATGCAGTACAGTTGCTCTAAAAGTTAGTATTTTTTGTTTTCTGATTTTAACAAATTAACTATTCCAACAACTCTTCTTTCTTGCAGCCACTTAAATCAGTCGATCCAGTATTCAATTTTGAAATAATTTTCGTGATTGGCAACTAGGTTTCAAAAGTTGATGCCAATAAATTCTACAAATTCCATATATACATATATCGTTTCTGCTTTCAAATTATTTGAGGTATTTTCACACCTCAATTGATGTGAAACGTTACATTACTATCATTAAAGTTGGCAATACCCAGAACAAATAAACTGAAAATATAATCTTTTTTAATATTAAAATTATATTTTGACAGGAAGAATATCTTCGATCACCCC
>SEYY01005711.1:17500-27500 GCA_009176605.1 Armadillidium nasatum
GGATTCATTTTCTTGATTTTCAAACAACAAATATCTTCCATTTATTCATTTTATATATATGTTGCAATCTGCATTATAGCAACTTTTTATGACTAGATATTTCTTACTGCATTGTATTATGTATTTGTGGAGCGTTGCTCTTATTTTCATTTTGTAATTTACGTGGATATTGAATCTGGGTCGGAGATGGACTGTTATGAGCACTTGGCTCTTTAATTAATTGGTCAAGTAAGCTTGGAGATATCTGTAAAGATGAATTTTCTTTTCTTTCATCATTATTTGTAAAAATCTCACGTACAATCATTTTCTCAGGAGTTACACTTGGTTTTCTTCTGTTTAAAGATTTTGACACAAAAATTGAATTATCTGGTGCTGTTAAAATTTGAGTAATTCGAATGTCGGAAAGTTTGACTTTTGTTTTTATTAATTGTCATTGTTTCATCTTGATTTAGAACTGAAACATTAGGCAGTTGAGATCCTTTTTCGTGATTTGTTTGGAAACGAGTAATGAAAGAGTTTCTTTCAATCTTATCTTTAATTGTGTCAATCTTATGTACATTTTTCAAATTTATATTTTCTGGTATCGTTTCGTTAAGTTCTCGTTCAATAAATTCGAGGGCGTTTTTAATATTTCTCAGAACTGTTAATGGTATTTTGTTATTTTCCTGTGATTTTAATGGTCCATTGGAGCCTAAACTTGCAATGCTGACATCTCTGTATTTTCCTCTAGTCATTTCCTTTAGTACTTCATTTACTTTTGGTAAAACCGATGATAAGTCTCTTTCAAATTTAGTAGGAGAAGCAGTTTTGTTTTGAATAGTATTTCTCATTACCTCTTTTAGATTGTCTATGAAATGTCTAATTGCTTCTCGTTTCTTTTCTTCAATAGTTAAATTTTGCTCTGAAAAGTTAGCTTCTGTTTTTTGTATTTGCTCTGACTGTAAATTTATATTATCTCTGTTTTTAGATGAATTAAAGTTCGATAGTAACCTGTCCACCATGTTTGACTTTGATATGTTATCCTCTTCTTTTAACTTGATTCATTTCAAGCGTTATTGATGGTAAATGACTTTCCTTCTCCTCTATTAGCTTTTTCTTTTCTTTTCTTTTTTATTTGATTTAATAATCGTTTGATTATAATTGCTCTTTCTCTTGGATCTGGAATACTTTTAAGATTGTGTTCCTTCATTAGTTTATCAATTATGAGTCTCGCTCCCTCAGAATGTATTCTTTTAGAAAATCTTGGGTTCTCTGAAGTGTTTCCTTTGAAAGGCTCTGACTCTCCTATGTCTTTTCTTTGGGATGTTTTCTGATCTTTGAAGCGTTTTCTTTTGACAAACTTAACTCTAGGTCTTTTTGCTGGAGTTGATACACTTACTGATTTTTGAGCGCTAACCACAGTAACCTCTACATGAGTGTTTGGTTTATTTGAATCTATGCTTCTAGGAATAAAAATCTCATTTGTTTGTAATTTTTTATCGTTTTTGTGTTCTAATATTTCAAGAAATTTCTCAGGTTTTTGAATTTGTGTGTTTTCAGATTCTAAAACAGGAGGAGGATTACTCTTTTGATGTTTATTATTATTAAGGATTTTCTGTTCATTAATAGCTGTTTCCAGTTCTTTTTCACTTTCTTCGTTAATAGCTATTTGTACATCTTTTTCGCTCTCTATTTTTAATGTTTTAACAGGAACTGGTTTTGGAATGATAAAAGTTCTGCTTTCTAAATTAGTTTTCAAATGTGGTAACGGTTTTTGCACTTTGTTCTTGCTTTGAATTCTATCAAATGTAACACTTTCACTGGAAGATTCTTTTTCATTTGTTTTGTTATCAGCCGTAGTTAGTATATTTCCTTCTTTCTTATTGTTCCCTTCTATATTTGTTTTTGCTTTATTAACATCATTTTCAGCACTGGAGTTTTCATTTTCTAAATGTTTATTTGTTAATAATTTAGTAAGGAAGTCATTTCCAAATTTTGTAGTTTCATTATTTGTTTTTGTTATTTCGTCTTTTGTTTTTGTTTCTTCTGTTGTGATCATTAAAAGATCAATATTATCTGTATTATTATCGGGGTAATCAATAAATTCTGTACTTAGGGTTATGGTTAATGTATTTTCAGTGAAAATTCTCAAATTGGTTTCATTTTCTCCTGTTTTATTATTTAGTTCGTTAATGTCTACATTTTTTTCACTTTCATTATCGTTTGCATCATTGATAGCGTCCATTGTATGATTTTCTGATTTATCATTAATGCTAAAATTCTTACTTTTTGAATTTTCTTCCTCTTCAAATTCCTGGAAGATATTTGACGTGGTTTCTGCACTCGTGTAGATTTCGGTTGTAGACTCAGACAATCCTATAAAATCATTACTCAAAATTTTAATGGTGGTTGTTGGGATATTTTGATCGTCTAATATAATATCAAAAAGTTCTCTACCCTCGAGTAAATCGAAATTATCGAATTGTGCTTCAGCTTCATTTTCCCCTATTGTTACACTTCGATTACTGATTACCTCGTCAGTATTGTTTTGTTTATTAACATCTTCATCATTTGATTCAAATTCTGTA
Source organism: Armadillidium nasatum (assembly GCA_009176605.1). NCBI lineage: Eukaryota > Metazoa > Arthropoda > Malacostraca > Isopoda > Armadillidiidae > Armadillidium > Armadillidium nasatum. The sequence continues at coordinate 20,068 of SEYY01005711.1, forward strand.
AATAAGTTTATTCTGCTGTTGGCATCTGTTTCTTCGCTTTTCTGAATGTCATCTATCCTTGTATTATTTATTAATTTTGCATTAATATTTTTTAAATTTTCTATAATACTAATGTTCTTTTCATCCTTTTCAAAAGTTTCTTTCAAAGAAATTGTCGAATTAAATAATTCGTTTGCAGTCAATATTGATGACTGTTTACCATGAGTGTCCTCAATATTTTGTAATTTGGATCGATTCAGTGCTTCATTCAGTATAAATAACGCAATCTCCATCTTCTTTTCATGTGGTATTTCACTTAAAAACTCTTGGAATTTTTCCGTAACAACTTCGTTTGTGTCAGTTTTTATTGGAGATACTTCAATACTCTCATTTCCTAAATTTCTTAAGTTTTCAGCATCAGGAGTTTTGTTGTTGTTTGATGGTAATGGTTTTTGCAGTGTATGGACGGTCATCTCGATTAAGTTTTCAATTATTTTTTCAGTAGTTAACGAATCTTCAAGTTCCGAGGTTGGAATTGTTTTAATGAAATCTTGGTATATTTCTGTCGTTGATACGCTGTCATTTTGAACTTTTATTGGTAACGTATTTTCGTCAATAATACTTTCACTTGAGTTTTTAAATACTGTTGTGTTAGTATTTCCTTTTAATTCATTTACCTTATTTATGAGTAAATTTACAATGATATCTTTACTTAGCTCAACATCACCATCTGATTCCGTTTTAAATTTGCTCTGAAATAGTATGGTTCTCTTTTTGAATTTGTAGGTCAGTTGTTTTGTTTACATATTGTGAAATTTCATTTACTTTTCTATGTATTTCTTCTCCTAAAATTTCTTTGTGTTCTAAGGAAACGGACATATTACCTTTTCCATTATGGTCGAATACTTCTGAGGTTTTATTACTAACTAAACTGGATGTGTTTAAAGGTAATTGAGGTTGTTTTGTCGTTGTTTCATTAACCTTTGGTGAAATAATTTCTGGCTCTAAATCAAATGAAATGAATTCTTTTTCTGTTTGAGGTTGCTGTTTTATTTGCGGAGGGTCGATTGAATCACTGTCATTTTTCACTGGATCCATTGAAGGTAATAAAATATTTCCCTCTTGGATTTGAGCTTTTATTTCTAGTGAATCTATTTCTTTGTTTAAGGACATCTGATCAAGCATATGGGGTTTGGAATTTGATGAATTAATATCTTCTTCTTTGTGGAGTTGTGGATTTAATAAAACTTGTTTATCTGTTTGAGATTCTGGAATTAATGAAACGGAGATATGATCAGTTTGATGATTTGGTTCTTGAGAAAATTCAGTTTCATTTTGTTTATCTAGGTAAAACATTATTATCTGCAGTTATCGTTTCAGGATGAGAAGACGTTTCTCTCTGGAGTTGCGGTTTTAATAAAACTTGTTTATCTTATTTGTGATTCTGGTATTAATGAAACGGGAAATATGATGAGTTTTTTGATTTGGACCTTGTGACAATTCAGTTTCATCCTGTTTTTCTTCATTTATCGTTTGAGAGTGAGAAATTTTTTTTTGTTGTTCTTGCGATTGGCTTTGTAGTGGCTGAGTATGTTTATGTATTAAAATTTTGTCTGATTCATTTTGAGATTCTGCTTCAGTTTTAGTGTTATCTAATAACACAAGGTCGTCTTTGGTTTTTGTGTTTGAATCTGAAATGGTCTTATGCTCTTCGATTTGATGTTTCCCTTGTTGTATTTGTCGATCTAGTAAAAGTTTGTCCAATTCATTTCGAGATATTGAATCTAATGTATTTTTTTGCTCTATTTGAGATTGCTGGTCAAATGAATCATGTTTTCTTTCATGAAGACTTTGTTCAACTTTGCTCGCAGAATCAGATTTATCTTCTTCTTGTTTATTTACAATCACAAGATCCTCTTGAGGTGTGGTTTTCGAATCTGACTGTATAAAATTATGATGTTCTTGAGATTGTTTTTGTGTTGTTTGGTTTTGATGGTCTAATTCTTTTTGAGATTTTAAATCAGAATGAGTTTGGTTACTTAATAAATCATAGTCTTCTGTAGTTGTGGTTAGAGAATCTAGTGCAATCTTATGTTCTTCATGATGGTCTTGATTTTGTTCTGTTTGGATTTGCAAATTCATTGAAAATTTACTTGGCTCATGTTGTGATTCTGAATCTACTGAAATTTTATGTTTCACTTGAGGCTGTTGAATAAATAGCTCTTGATTTGATTGATAATCAGATAAAAATTGTTCATCCTCAGCTTTATGTTTATCAAATAGCTCAAGGTCTTCTTGAGTTTTATTGTGTACATTTGAAAAACGTTTAGATTCTTTTACTTGAGAATTCTTTTGCTCTGTTTGATTTTTTTGATTTAATGATGGTTTATCTAATTCATTTTTGGATTTTGTATTTATTGAAATCTCATGTTTTGCCTGACCCTGCTGGTTAAATGTATCCTGATTGGTTTCTTTGTTTAGCAAATTTTGTTGTTCAGCTTTATGATGAAGTTTGGGTAAGGCGTTTTCATCCTCATCTAATAAAATGAGATCTTCATTAGTTGTAGTTTGTGAATTTGAAGACGTCTTGTGTTCATTTATTAGATGTTCATTTTGTTCTGATTGAAGTGTTTTGTTTAATTCTTTTCGAGATTTGGAATCTAATAAAATATGTTGTTCTTCAGATCGCTGATTGAGTGAGTCTTGATTTAGTTCTTGTTCAGAAAATATAATTCCTTCTTCAACTTCATTTTTTGGATGATGTAAATCTTCCAATAAAATAAGATCTTCTTGAATTATTGGGCGTAAGTCCGAAGAAATCTGATGTCTTTTGACTTCAGATTGTTGTTCTGTTTGTAAATGTTTATCTAATTTTAGAGCCTCTGAATCTTTTAAAATTGCTTCTCCTGTTTGAGACTTTCGATCAGATAAATCATTATCGCTTTCTTTGTTTTCAACTTTATGAGAAGGATCCAGTAAATCTTTTTCACGTTTAGTTTCTCTCATTTCATCTAACGGAACCTTCTGTGTGGTGGGTTTAGAATGTGAATCTATTAAAATATTTTCCATATTCGTTTGGGACTTCTGAGTTGAGGAAAATAAGTTATCTTCTGTTTGAATTTGTTCTTCCACTGAAACAGACTTTTCTGGTTTGTCAGAAAATGATAACTCTGTTTTTGAAACATTATTTTCTGTTTGCGTTTGTGACACTAAATTTTGTACTCTTTCTTGAGTTGGTTCTAATGGGAATTGGAAATCTAAAGAATTTTTTTCGGAGTCAGGTTGAGACTTTATATCTAATGTTATATTACCTATTTTGGATGTGTTTTGTAAGGGTAATATTTGATTTCCTTCTGATAGTGTTTTATTTTTTTCTACTAAAAGTTGTGAGCGTGTTGTGTGGTCTGAAACTGTAATTCTGACAAACCTTGACTATCCTTTTCTGGCAATTGCTCTGAAGAATCGTGTGTCGACAGATGTAATGCACTTAAAGTATCTTTGCCAGTCACTATGACATCTTCCAGTTTCTGGAGTTGAAAACTAGTTGTTTGATTTCCTAAAACTTGGTTAACCTCTCCGACAGTAATGTTTCTGAATTTTATCTTGAGTTCGTTATCTTCAGTTTTATTCTGATTTGATTCTTCTTGTTGATTAGAATGTATATTTGTTTGAGAATCGGATTCACTATCTACACTGGCATTCTGTTAATTTACTAGTTAGAGCAATTTTTAATTCACTTGATAAATTTTCTGAAACATTATTAAGAAGGACTTAAAGGTATATTCTCTATTTTGAGAGGGCTTTCATCAAATTTTGGAATGTGTTTTATTTCTTTATTATCAGTAATCTCTTCATCATTGTTTGAGGAAGTTGTTCCATTTTCTTCAGAAATTATTTGCGGGTTTTGAGTTGTAAAACCGTCTTCAGATTCTGTTTTATTTTCTATAGGATCTTTTATTTCCAACGCTTCTCCAGCTTTTTCTCTTTATGTCAGAAATATCAGCTGGAGTTGTATTTATAGTTATATGAGCTTGTTTTTTTTCTTTCTCTGATGAAAATGTTTCGGTTTCTTTCTTATTTCCAAGAAGTTCTTCATTTGTTTGTGAATGAATTATATCTTGATCAGCTGTGTCAAGGTTTTGTTTAGTGGTCGAAAGGGCTACTAATAATTCTTCATTTTTAATGGAGGCTTTATCAAAATTTTCTTTGACTGGAATATCGCTGATATTCACCTCTAACGGTGATGTACTTTGTAAAACTGGATCATTAGGGCTCTCAGTTCTAAGTTTTTGAATTTTGTCTATATTATGGGTGTTATTTGTAACATCTATCAGTATTTTGTGTGTATTAACATTTTCTTTCATTATTTTTAATTTTGTATCGAAATTGTTAATGTTTGTGTGTGTCAAGCAGTTCATGTTCTTGTATAAAAGTGAGACCTTTAGAATTTTCCGTATTTTCAGATGAGGTTACTGTAAAAAAATTATTCTTTTGCAAATTTTCTACCTCGGAAAAACCTAAATGATTTTTTTGAAGGTTTTCTTTTTCATCAATAATATGCTTACCCTCATTTTTTAAGTTTTCTAATAGTTTTTCGCTTTCAACTAATGATGGCTTAACAGGCGATTCTGGTTCAATTTTTATAGTTTCAATAGTTTTGTTATTAACTTTAGTCAAACTCTCGGGTTGTTCATGTTTCTTTATAGTACTTTCGTTTTTGTCTTTAAAAAGCATTTTTCCTAAACGTTCCTCTTGGTCACTTAACTTTTTCTGGTATTTGAGGTAGTTTTTCTAAAATAAGTGGATTACCAGAAAAATTATTTTCTTGTAATTGAATATGGTCTTGAAAATTACCGTCTGTATTATCTCCCAAGTTTATCAGCTTTACTCGTTCTATACTTCGAGTGGAATGTTTCTCCATGATGTCTTTGGATTCTTGCAATATTTTGTCTTTAGAAATACTTTGTACCTCTGCTTCTTTTTCTTTTTTTGGTTTCCGATGAAATGGGAATGTTAATAGAGCTGAAAAGTATTTTAATTTTTGCATCAGGTTCATTCTTTGCAATATTAGACAAATCTTTATCATTTAATACCAGTATGTTGCCCAAATTATTCTTTGTTTTAAAGTTTATTTCATCTTTACTCTCAAAAATTTTGATATTTTCGAGTTTTTGTTGCTTGTTAACTCTGGAGTCTTTAAGTTTGTGACTGTCTTCATTTGCATCGTGAATTATTTTTATTAAAGGAAGAGCTTTTTGAATAAACTGATTTGTCTTTTCTGGAATCTCTCCAGATTTTATCGGTACCCATTTTGTTTCATTAATATTTATATGATCCATTTTGGTAACGGTTTCATTATTTATTAAAACTGAAGTATTTTTATTAGCTGAATCCAAATCTTTTGATGAAATTGATTTTGATAATTGGTTTTCTGTTAAAATATCTGAACTGTCTGGTAAAATATTGGTTGAAACTGAGGGAATGGAAGTTTCAGGCACTGGAGTTGTGGTATGTGTCTCATCGTTCTTTTGATTACCTACAGAGTTGTTTTGTTCTTATTGAATTAATTATTTGAACTGAAATTTCGCTTTTATTTCCTGTTTCCTTTGAGGAGAGTAAATTTTCTACTTTTTGCCCGTCTATTGGAATTATTTTTTCGTTAGAAATTCCAGAACTAATTTTCTTTACAGATAAATCTAATCCTAACTGATCATCGTTATGAATTTTTATATTATTATCTTTCTTTTGACGAAGAGCTTGTTCTGTCAATATCAATTCCTTTTCGTTTTCAAATATTTGAGATTGATTATTGTCATGTATTAATATATTTGTCTTTTTATTTTCGTTTTCAAATTCCACATTTGTATTCTTTAAAGTTTGTTTATCGTCGAATTTATGTTCATCGTCAGTCTTATTCTGATTTTTAGAAAGTTCTTTTTCACCATTTAATTTTCTGTTTGCTTTTAGTTCACTTAAAGTTTCATCTATCTGGAGTAAAAGTTCATCAATAGTTTTTGCTGCCAAAATTTCTCTTGCAATCAGTTCTAACTTTTCTTTTTCACTGATAATTCCGATATTGGAATCGTCTCTATTTCCAGTAAAGCTTGGAATGTGTTTGTTCCCTTTGTTTGATGCAGAAATGGTAGAATTCTCAATTATATCAAGATCATCAATACTTTCTAAAATTTCTATCAATTTTTCGTCGAAGTGTGTTAATTTTTTCAGTGTCTTGAGTTTCTAATCCTACTTTCTTTACAAATTCTTCATTACTCTTTTTTGTGTCGTTCACGGGAAGTTGTGTATTAGACAAATCATTTGTTTTTTTATGAATGAAATTTTGATTGCTAACGGGTACAAATTCAGTTTGTACTCTGGATTTTTAAATCAATTATTTTTCTCATTTTTATCGAAATCTTCTTTAGAGTGTGCGTCTTTTTGTGAGCTTTTACCAAGGACACTAAGTGGACTGTTGTTCTTCACATTTGTATCTGCTCTGTTCCGTGAAAATTTTGATCCGTCATCAATTGATTTTCCTATGGAAGAAGTACTCTCTTTGCTCCCCTTTGACGACTACTGGCTTTCCAATAACTATTTTTGATCCAAAACCTCCATAGGTTTGCAATTCCCAAGGATCAATGTTTCCATCTATTATTTCCTCTATTGGAAGAGGAGTGAAAGTTTCAAAAGGTGGAGTTGGTAACACGTTGGCTCGAAAAGTTTTGGTATGCTGTGTGCTTTCTGTAGTTTCCAATAAATGATTATTATTATTATTATTATTATTATTATTATTATTATTATTATTATTATTATTATTATTATTATTATTGAAACTTTGCGGTATTATTGACTCAACTACACTATTTTTTTGTTTTAAAAAATGATCATCATCCTGAAACTTTGATTTTTCAATGGGGTTAATTTCAGGCTGCAAAATATCTGGAATTATTTTGCCTTCGTGTTCTAATTTTACATCGACATCTATAGGAACAGGAATTAATTTCTTTTGAAGTGGTTTTAAGACCTGAGGTTCATTAAGAAGTAAAGTTTTTTCGCCTTTTAAAGAATGTACTTCAAAGTTGTTTTGATTTGTTGGAAGTCTTGTTTGACCGTCGTTTTGGGGTTCAGTTAGAAAATCATTGTTCTGCAAGTCGGCTTCAACGAATTGTGTTGCTGTAGAACCTGTTTTAAGTTCTTCTAGAATGATATTTTCTGAAGTATCTTTTATGATTTTTATTTCTTTATCGTTATCGATGTCGAAGGAGGCATGTTGCCTTTGGTTTTTGGAATCTATTGTTTTATCTACTATTTCAATTATTACTGGTACTCGCTGATATATTATCTGGGCAGGATGAGTTAATTGTGGGGCTAATGGAAATAGATTTGTGGTGGTAAGAGGTGGAAACTCGGTTTGAGATCGAAAAGTAAATGTTTCTGCGTTACTTTCACCATTCGAA